>NW_018921413.1:107705-153713 GCF_002207925.1 Prunus avium
TTTTTTACAAACTTCTTACCACCTTGTTAAAAATTAATTAAGAAAAAACGTTTTTTTTTAAAAGACTCTAACGGGACATTCAAATAAAACTTAAAATTTAAATAAGAAAAAACGTTAGTTTTATTTTTTGTTTTTTGAAAGACTCAAAAGGGAGTAAGGAGACACATTGGTTTAAATCGAAAATTTGGTATGCCTGAATTTTAGGATTTTTTTTTTCTTTGAAATAATCAAACTCCAAAGGCAGTAAGGGATATAAATAAAACTACGAACTTCCCTTCGAATATGATTATTTGTGTTTTTTTATTTATATTTTTAGTTGTTACTGAAAATGCTCTTTAACTTTATTTAGTAGTTTAAAAAATTACAATTAATGAACTTCCTTTTGAAGGAAGTCTTTTTTCTTTCTAAAAATGTGATCTTTCTACTGGGTGTTTTTTTTAGGTCATTTTTTTGTGTTTAAAAAAATAGAAGTTTTATCTATGAAAAAAAATAGACATTTTTCTTTTTTTAAAACTGAATTTTTTATTATTTAATTTTTTACATGTGGTAAGAGAGTTGTAAAATTGTTTTTGAACAAATTGAAGGACAAAACATTTAATAAGGGTAAACTTGGAAAAAAATGTTAGCTTGTTTGATGCATTAGTTACATTGTTTTAAGTGTAAGGAAATGGACACATGTCATGAGGAAAGAAGAGAAGGTCCAAAGGAGAATATTGGAGAGAAGGTTGCTAGCATTCCCCAATGCCACATATACTTAATGATGATATTGCTAATTAATCACATTTCTCGCATAGATAAAACCGACTTGTGTCACATGTGATCAATAAATATAGTATAACTAAACTACAAAGCATGAGCAAGTGAAATTAATAAAATGGGAAGCTCACTTGTAACAGTTAATGTTCTTTGAGATGATTTGCTACCTCACAATCTCTTAATCAAATCCAGAGATATATATATATATATATATATATTACTTTAATTAGCTTAAGCAAAAGATGAAAATAAATTACAGAAATTTGGTGTGCTCAATTTCTTTTTTTATTTTTAGTAAAAGCGATGGGGAGGGGGGTTTACACAAATATTCATTGGTGCCTCGGGGTTTCAAATCTCTGATCACATAGACGAGTAGAGCTTAAGCTCAACCAACTAAACTAGACCCCACTGACGTTCGGCTTCATTTACAAAAAAGAAATATATAAGGGAGTTACATAGGGTAATTTGTGTCTAGGCCCAAAAGTTACTCTACTATGTTTCACCATGGGCGCAACCCAGCCTTATAAACCTTTTTTTTTTTCCCCAGAAATGAAAAGGGTCATTTCATTTATAAAAAAAAAAAAATGAAAAGGGTTATTTAGCAAAAGGAAAAATGAAAAAGGTGCAGCTATGGAAAACTTGGGGACCAAGGATTTCTAGTCGTACAACTAATCCGAGTAGACTTGGAAGTCAATTGGGAAATCACAACCCTACCCTATTTAAGAAACCCCTCAAAGTTTAGTGGGTGGTCATTTGTTCTTGAATTTGGCTTTGGGTTGGTTCTTGATTAGGCTTCTTTTTTCGGTGTTCAATTTCTTTGCGTTTCTTGGCATTCTGGGTTTGAATTTGATTAGTTTCATCTATGGCTTCCAACAAGGAAAGTATGATCAAGCGTGGGTTTCAAAGCAGCAAGCCAAGGATGCGAGTTATGAAGCGCCCTGAGATTTTCCACTTCAGAATCCCAGAACCAGAAGAATATGATCTCATGGATGAAGATGAATCTGCTTCTGGTTTTGAATCTTGTTCTGAAGTTAAGCTTTGCAGTCCTTGTGATGCTTCTTCTTCTCCCATGGAAGGCAGCAACACTGGTCCTCAGTATGACGCTTTTG
The DNA here is from genome assembly GCF_002207925.1 of Prunus avium. The sequence goes on from NW_018921413.1 coordinate 109,571, forward strand.
AGTCTGATAGCTCTGCTCTTCAATCAATTCGTGGTTCATCTTCTACCCATGAAAGTGATGATTCAAGCTCTACCCATCATCAAGATGATGATGATGAACAAGAAAGCCAGGAACTTGATGAGATCAACGGCCCACAGAGCGAGTTTGGTCCATCGTATTCTTCACCCTCCTACGCGACTTCTTCAGAGCCATTGTCTCCACCAAGATGTGCTTCCTATTTCGACTGCAATTTGTGCTCGAAAATGGCCAGAGAGCCGGCGGTGAATTCTTGTGGCCATTTGTTTTGTGGGATTTGTTTCCAAAATTGGTTGCAGATCTTCTGCCTTGACCATCCGGAGTGCCCTGTTTGTAAGAGTGAGGTGTCTCCCTCCTCCATCACTCTGATTCTGCAGCCTGCCTCTGCCTCCTCCGAGACACCGGTTGGCCACGGAGACCTCAGTTCTGGCTTCAATGCACCATCACCACCAGGACCAAAGAAGGGGCTTTGTTTTGAAGATTGAATTAATGTGGAGGAGGGAGCTATATAGCCTATTGATGTTGCAGTGTTTGCTCAATGTTGAATATTATTATTGTGCTTGTAATTCTGGTTATCCAATTACAGCCTGAAAGTTACAATAAGCCTTAAAAAAAAAATGTAAGGAGGTTTTGTTAATACAAGGAATGATCACATGATGACATGATTTAAGGAAACAACAATCCTCAATGCTATCCATACCGGTCCAATAAAAAAGGATAAAGCAAACGCGTTTTATGATCAATATGGAAAATATTGCATATTTCTTGAATATTGCTAACCACATCTCTTGCATAGGCAGGACTCTGATTTTGCAAGTAGTTACACTATTATTAAATATATGATCGGTAAATATGGTACAAAATTAAAGAGTTATTTGCCTAATTTGTGCCAAACGGCACAAACCACCTAGTTAATGCACTTGTGACAATAAACTCAAAGCCACACTTTTTCTTTGTAAAGTACCAGGCTAAGACATCAAGTTGTGACGGGTAGATCGTGGCTAATGTCGTTTGGATTAGAAGTATTTTCAATATTAGAATGAATCAAATTATTATTTTTCATTTAGTACTAGATCAAAGTTAGAAAGTGAAAACTAAAGTTAAACTAACACTCCAAAAGAGTAAAAAAAATTACACAATGTATTTACGAAAATGGTAAAATGGAAAAGTTTAGCACGCTAGTAAGTAAAATTTGGTCAACTTGTGACCTAAAACTCGTAAAAGAAATAAAACATTACTCTAATGGTGCTCAAAGATATATTTAGTGAAACATTTTACAATAAAACGTTACTCAGAAAAGTACTTGCGAGTTTAACTTTATCCTACACCCCCTTCAAAATCAGGTTCCTAGTTTCCAAGGAATTAGGGAGAGGACAATGGCAGAATTGATCCTCCCTGCGATTTTAATCCACCTCGGTACGTTGTGGCTTGCCTAGACCTTAGAACATTAATTCAGTAGATAACTTTTGGAGCTTGACAGTGGGAACGGAACATTGAAAGGAATCTGAATGAGATCAACATGTCTCAAAAGACATACTTCAAAAGAGACATCAAAAGACACTTTCAGGGCATACAGATGAAAACATTTATCATTTTCCATGTTATCAAGAGAAGAAAATTGTGAAAACTCGATTCCAGGGGAACCAAGTACTGCCTTGTTCCAGAATCCTGATAAACGAAATAGAGTCAAACATCTATTGAAAACAAAACTGGTCAGGGATTATATCTGGTAACGAATAAATCCTTTCACATGCCCCAAAGTCAGAAAAAACAGTAACATTGCATAAGGATAGAAAAAGAAAAAAAAAGAAAACAAAAACTACTAGGGGTACATATGAAACTGAAATTTACAATTTTAAGTCATAAATTTTCTTTTAAAAAAATTAATACAGGAAATCCAATTATTCTAGTCAATTTCCTGCTTCAGACGAAAGGAAAGAACCCAAAAATCGAATGTCATCGAGACTGTAAGTTGGGTTCTTAAGAATCTCACTTGCCCCCCAAGGTTGGGAACTGTCCAGGATCTTCAATGGATGGTGCTGCAGCACTGCTGTGAGAGTAGTTGTTGCTAAACCCTCCCCTGGGACCACGACCACGCCCTCGGCCACGCCCACCTGGGTTGTAGAACCTTTCTCCTTCAGCAGGCTTTAAGAACTCATTGATGCTGACAGACTAGGACCACCAAACCAAAAAAACCAGAAAAGAGGAGTTCAGAATCACCCATGAAGAAAACAAGAAATACATTTTATTAGATGAGAGAATCTCAGTTAACATTACAAAGCAAATCACCAAAAACATTTACCACAACGTCACACAAGTAACAGAAATGCTATTCTGCTCGGTCATAGGGTGGAAGTGAAAAACAATGTCATGTGTCATGCAGAGCAAAATATAACAGGAAATTGGGAAAGGAATTTTAGTAATACTTTTTAATCAAATTCAGAAATTAAATTGCAAAAGGCAAACAAAAATAAGATTTTTGAACTTTGTAAGTGATTCAAGCCGCACTAACTAAGACATCCAATCAAATTTAGACATCATGGTTGTTTCTGCACCACAAGATATTCAACAAAATTCTAAACAGGCACACTACAAGAGATCTGTTGCAAAGATTGCCAATGGACTAAGGAATTGGATATCAGCTTCATCTCCCAACATAATTTTGTTTATGTTTCTATTGCGAATAAGTACTCTTCTAATGATAGGAATAAAGCATTAACTAGAGATTCTGGTGAACAGACAGTAAGGGATGGGAGACGAATAAAGTCACCCCGTGTTCCATTCAACTATGTATTACAAGAAAGATTATTCCTCCAATGCAGGATGAGTGTTGTGGTATTGTTGTAGGATGCGAGTAACAATTAATTGGTGAAACCACTAATAGATTGGTACTCACATCCAACAGCAATCCTACAGCACTCACCTTCCATTGGAGAAAACCCCTTCCAAGAGGGAAACTGGATTCTATTTGGAATGAAAAAAAGAAGCTAACATATATGCAAACACAGATGCAGTGCAAACTCATCAAGGGTGATAATCAAGAGGGGATGTAACAGTCCAACATACATCATTGCTAACACTAAAAGCATCAGCATTGCTAGCACTTAAATATGCAAACACAGATGTGCAGTACAGACTCCTAAAGGGTGGGAATCAAGAGCAGATGTAACAGAGGCCAACATATGGGTCATCCCTGTAAGTACTTGGCGTGCTAAGACAAAATCTCAATCAATATGTGTAATAGAAAGAGGTGCATAAATCTACATCATTTTTCCATCTAAGAAACAGACAACAGAAAGGTATTTCTAGCAAACATGGTAGATAAGTCTGCACCATAACGTCTTTAAAGCATGGGCATTGGTCAACTAAGGCCAGCACACACATTATCACAAAGGCCAGTGCAATAGTTTCCACAAGGCCAGTGGATTAGACAACCTCCACTGCCAAAGTGGCAACAAAAAAAGGCAGAACAGGTAAATGAAAGCAAGAATAGTCCTCATAGAAGGCCACATGCCTATAAGGTGCCAAGATAGAGAATAAATAAATAGATAGGATGTAAATTCCAGGTGAGGTTAGGCTATCGTTTCGACAAAAAAAAAGGATTAGGCTATCGTACCTTTTTGGACTTTTCTTCCTTCTCAGCAGCCTCTTTCTTCTTATCCTTGTCAGAGCCCTGTAAAGATGAAAAGGTCAAAAGGCATGGACAGTTATTGAGATGTTAAGTTCCACAAGATGAATATGAACTTAGAGACATAAAAAGGATTATCAGATCTCACCAATTTAATGAAGATATCATTATTGCCCTTCTTGTTTGATAGCTGTTGCAAAGATGCAAATTCCTTAGTGTCAACCTTTCTTTCCTCAGAAGTCTTAAGTGCCTGCAGGGCTTTCCTCTTCTCTTCGAGCACCTTCTCATACTCTTCAAGAGTCATTTCCTATTCACAACCCATAACAAAATAACAAGCTGGGTAAACACAAGGCTGAAAAGCTAGGATAATATGCTAAGTTGTTGACTTGATAAGTGGGCAAGACAACGCTCTAATTTACAGATACTGGAAAACGAGACATTGATCTATGATAAATCATGGTAAGAGATCTTGAAGAACAACAAAATATCTAATTTACAGATACTATTCATCTTTGAGTTAGTTATCAAAAGAAATTGCTGTGGAAAATTTAGAATGAAGAATGAAGCCACTCACCTTATCCTCGGGTTCCTTTTCTTCCGGTTCGTTAGCAGGTGTCTCCTTGTTTCCATCTGCTGCATCTACCTCTCCCACAGGCTTCTCATCACCCAAATTCCTTTCAGTTACATTAGCAACTTCTTCGGTCACCCTAAGTATGAAGAATGATAAACATCAGGGAGAGACTAACAAAAACAGAGAGCATCTTAACAAGAGAAACCTAGGTAGGAAAAGAGATTTTAAAGCGATAATGCAATTGGGTTGTAAAAGAGATGTAGTTACTGTGAAAGTTCATCTGTTTCTGATCCCCAGTTGCCACGCCCAGAACCTTCACGTTTGATTTCACTTCTGCAAACAGAATAAGAGAAGTTGAAAGTATATTAAATAAAGATTCTCCTTTCCAGAAGTGAAAGTATATAGCGGATTAAAATGGACTACAAAATTAATATTTACCCGCGGCCAGTTCCACTACGACGTTCAAATACCCTGCGAGGGCGTTCCCCGTCACCGACTTCCCCATTTCCGAAACCACCGCGGCGACCACCACGGTAAGGACCACGAGGTCCACCATAGCCACGCCTTTCAGACTGATTTCCATCACCATCTTCAAAAGCACCTTGGCCAGCAGGTGCTCCACTGTTGGTGAATGTGTTTTCATTATTGGGTGATTCACGATTGTACCCACCACCACCACGTCCACGGCTATATCCATATCCACATCCACGTCCACCTCCACGACCTCCACCAGCTTCATTCCTTGCTTCCCTCACTGTTCAAAAAGAAACAATTAAGTAAACAACAGTAAGAAAGGGCAACTTCAAGAAAAACATCACAGAACATGCCCTTGAGATAACGAAGTATATGATACAAAAAAATTTGAATTTTCATAATAGGCACAGGAAAGGTTTCACCTGGTTCATTTCAACACCAGCTTAAGGGCGAACACTATATAAATCATATATAGCAGTGAAAAAGCGACATGTAGTCATTGTCTCTAAAAGAACCATTTGAAAACAGAATATCCTTTAGCAAACAAAATAGTGAAATACAATTTTCCACATTGTTATTTTTCTCCACTTCCAATTTATAAAAAAGAGGACAAAAGAAAACAAAACAAAAATTTCTATGGTTTTACCTTTTAAGGGATTCAAGGAGGTTCAAAATGTATTTTCAAATGCAAACATAATATAATATTTTCCTAAATGTAATCGTGACAAAAACACCAGTACCACTTGGTCACCCACAGGAAAATATATCTAACAAGAGGAACAAAAGTAAAACACACTATTAATCCATTCATACACATACATACAAAACTGTTATTCTGAATGATGTCTTTTGTGTATTTTTGCATGCAAAGCATGCATTTCTAAATGAAATTACCCTTATTCATCTAATAAAATATGCATGCGTGCATTGTACATATGCAAATTAATAGGCGTATACTAGAATACGTGTGCAAACATGTACACGGACATATATTTGTGTACAAAATCTATGTGCAGGCGTGGGTGCATACATTCTTATGCCTATAATGTATGTAACAAATACCAAACCACTTTATATTTTCCTCTCTCTTGAGAACATTTAAGGACACACGGCATTCAACTTCAAGGAAAACGAAAACACGAAAAACAAAAACAAAAACCCAAATCTAAATAGGACACACAAAAAATGTCAGTTCCACAAACAACTAAATGAAGAAAAGAATAGACAAGCCAGGATTCCATAAAACCCAAATGAAAACAAACAGAAGACAACGCATCTCCAATCACAACTTCATCAGTACTATCAATTCCAGTCTATAAGCAAAGACCCAAAGAACCTCACAAAAACCAAATAGCCAAGCAGAATACAAAGAAAATAGCCCACAACTCATTCACTTAGAACTACATATAGAGCAAGAGCTCAAAAACCAAAAATCTCACCAGCCTGAGCAGGAGGTGCAGGCTTGGAAGGCAGCTTAGCCGGCTTGGTCTCTTGACCCTGAGCCCCCGGCTTGTTCTGAGCCGGAAGAGCCTTCTTGGGTGCCGCAGCCAGTTTCTGTTGCTGGGCTGCGAGTAGCTGCGACGGGTCCTCGGCATCATCGTCACCCAACAAATCAAATGGGTTCATGGTCGCCATTTTCTCAATATACCCACCACAGAAACCCTAACTTCTTGAGATTCTTGCTGTCAAAGACGACAGAGAGACCCTACCTTACCAATATCTCCATTTATGTATTGAGATATAGATGCTTTCCAGATTATAGAGAGAAACAGATCTGAAAGATTGAATCCTTAGGGGTTAGAGAAGGAGAGAAGGAGAGGAGAGAGAGAAAAACCCTAGCCGCAACTCACAAGAGCAGAGATAGAGAGTGTGTGTGGGAACCTAATCTGAAATGCTCAATTTATTGTTGGCGTTTGTTCTATGGAGCTCGTGGTGTCCTGTGGTCTCTCAATATAAATATTATTTAGTGCACATACCTAATATATCCAACATTTTCTATTAAGTTGTATAACTTTTCATTTTCTCATTTCTAATACTTATTTGCACATAATTAGCGATTATAACCCCCCACACACACACACAAAAACTACCAACCACAATGTGTGGTGCGCTTGGCAAATTGCCACCTCCAGGCGAGCTACCTGGTGCCTCAATAGCAAGGGTTCAAAACCCGTTGAAAGCACTTTGTGGCCAAAGACAAGCCGAATCCCGAACGGGGATTAATCCCACCCTTTGAGTGCGGGGACACCTCATGATATTTATCAAAAACAAACAAACTACCATATGTTTTTAAATCAGAAACTAATATATAATATATATAGGTTTTCTTTTATCAGAGGGATTTGAACTTGATATTCTTCCAAAATTAAGAAGAGAAACATCACTAGACCTAAAGCTTGTTAGTAAACGAAAAAAATATCTTGGTGGTAATAGGAAAAGAGAAGTTATGTCACTTTAAAAAAAAACAGTAAGACATATTCATACATATACAGAACACTCATAAGAAATGTAAGATGATATGTAAGGCAAGTGTTTAGGAACATTCACTTTTGCACATGTGAGATGTTTGATTCCACTTTACTCAATATTGTTGATAGGGAACAAAAAAAAAATGTACAAAGCTTTTTTAAGAATGGAAATAATAGTCTTCTAAAGATATTTGAGTGAAGGTAAGATCAGAACTAAGAGATTAACTCCACAATGGTACAAATTATATCCTTTGATACTTTCAGATTATTATTATTTTTCGTTTGGAATTAGGGGGGAGGCTAAGGAGAGTCAAGCTCTATCCATGAGTATGTAATATACTTTACTAATGAAATTATAAATCCCCACACAAAATGTTTTTCTTTTGTTTAAGTTGATTAGTTTGGTTAACAATGTGAAATGATTTCAGAAAATGTTACTTTCACAACAACGTGTTACTTGAAATTCTAACATTACTTTCAAAATATTAGATATATAGGTGTAAAAATATCTATTTATATTAGAGAAAGGCTAAAGCCCTAATTACACTACAACCCTAATATTTTGCACACAACCAAGTCCTAAAACATTCTGATAAAAGAAAAAACCAAAGACCCAAAACATAAAAATTCAAAGACAAAGCAATGCAATGCTAGAGAGAAAATGATGGGGACAAAATGGTCATGAAAAATGCGAAATTAATGCTGATTCATTTTTCCAAAGTTTCCTATGGAAAGGGAAAATAAAACTCAAATGGGAGGAGGGTTACATTTTCCCCCTTATTTTCTCATGTGCTAGACAATCATTTTCCATCCCCAAGCCTCCTTTCTCATGAACCAAACGCAGCCTAAGTCCAATCCCAAAATGTAAACATAAGGATAAGTTTCATTTCTTTTTCTTCTTTTAGTTTTCGGTTTTGGGATTTGTTTGGACTTCTACAAGTCTGCCATTATGAGGATAGAAGTATTTAGGGCTTATCAAGAATGTCTGATGTGGGAGCAACGTGGCATCATCTGGGCCGTTCTGTGGGGGGTGAAATTGTATTATTGGGATGATTTGGGGTTTTATGTACGGAGTTGTCGTTGTCTCTCTCTCTTTCTTTTTAGCACATGGATAAGTTGTCAATTTCTTGTCTGCCTCCGTGATTAATAGCGATAATTTGATACAATACCGACACACAAATTTTGAAATGACAAAACATCTCCAGTCTATAACTTGCTAAATTTCTAATAATATGACCATATGATCTAGTAATATTTGTCTCTACTTTAGGCTGAGATTTTGTTGATTTAATTGTGAACTGGAAGAGCTAACCTGTTATTGATTAACTCAAAAAAATACTTTTTTTTGGTAACACAATTGTAATATTCGAATACAAAAGAATTAAAACACACACGATGAGGGTGTATTCAATCCATACTTTTGTGGAGTTTTTTACGAAGAAATTGGCACCGAAAAAAAAAACCAACACATTTAGACATTATTTTAAAATTCAAGAGGGTAAAGTCTTCCATCCCAGAACATTTTACATAGACCATTGTCCTAATTTCTAGTTTGCATAAGACACTAATGCGCACTTTTCTGTTCTTTACAATGAATTTCCAACTAATTCAATTTACACTAAAAACATGTCTTTAACAAGCCTTGATATTTGATAAATATAACTCAGAAATTATGCAAACTAACATCACAAGCTGGAAGACAACCCTTGAGACCGTTCGTTCTCCTCCTCTCCCTCATATTATTCTCTTCTGCAAAAAAATGATATTCCTTTGCTATAATGACTACAATCAAGACAAAACTTAAAATCCAGGCAAAATCGAGAGGTCTGCTATTCCACTTGGAAGGTCAGAAATTTTCTTCAGCAAAGCAAGCCTGTTCTTGCGGACTCTTTCTTCTTCCTGCGCATTAAGTAAACGAAACATTGGTTTTTGTTTTCTTGTCTCATGGTACTTTTGGAAACGAAATATAATCTTAAACAATGTTCCCACAAGGTACTTTTGGAAATTAATCGACTTTTTTTCTTTCTTTCTAGAATCAGTGTGTGATTAACATTAAACTACCAAAGGGATTGTTTATGTAACCAAAACCAAACCTCAAGCAGTCGGCTTGTAATTTCTGGAAGTGCAAGGTTTAAATCAAGATGCATTAACCTGAAGGGATGTTTGTCTAATTTACTCTTTCTCATAACTGCGCATGGATATGTTGTGTAATCTAGTCTTTCTTTTCGTTAAGCATGCTTACGAGTAAACATATGGTACTAGCTGTGAAAATACAAGTTGTACAAGAAAATGGTAAAGGAAGCATACCACCATTACGAACACATGATTAAAGAAATCTTCAAGGGGTTGCAGTAGTTGTGATGATATTTCAACGAACTCATCAATCTCAATACCTAGGAGCCAGAGAAAAGGAGTTCAAAGTTACTTGATATGCTACCAAAGTTATACTCAACTCTAAAACAGATTGGAAATCTACTGGAGAAAGATAGAAGTACCATGACATATTTTGTTTCTAACTGACAAGAAAGAACTCCATAAAGCTTTCTCTTCATCTGTCTCAAAAGCTGCCTCGTCCACCTGACAAGTACAAAAACGTGCTCAGGCAAAAGAATTACAAGAACGTGCCATTATATTGGTCGTGATAATATTGAAAGATCGGACTTTGCAGAGCAATCATAAACGCATAAAGGAAAACCATACAGCAGCTATAACTACTTGAATAAAAAGATTAAATACACCTCTGTTTGTTTCTGTTTTAATTACATGTTTATCTTTCCATTGTGCCATCTTATATTGTAAACACACCCCACCTATTCATTTATCCCTTATATCCAAATTAAACTCTTGTCTACTTATCAAACTGCAAAAGTGAAAACACTTATGTTCTACATTTTTTAAGAGTAGTGCACAAGCAAGGGATTTAGTATTTGTTTAGCTTGGCAAGGGAGAGAAGGATGTGACACCCACCTTGGACATGGAAATAACAAACCTCATTGTCACATCACAGTTTTGACCTAGTTTTTGGAGTCATATTACTATAGTAATTAACATAAGATGGAAGATAGTTGGTCGCAGCAAAGTAGAGGGATCAAAAGCTCACAGGGTTCATTGCTCACCTGATCAGCTTTCACTTATATTGTTGTGCATGAATTTAATGAAAACTAAGACCTTTTCCAAGGACATGGATATGCTACCAAGCAACCACGCAATTTCAGGCCCTGAAGACAGAAAGTATCTTCATTAAAGAGAAATAGTACCTCAATATGAGGGTCTACATCCTTTCCTCGGACTATTCTTGTCGGACGAGAATATGCTTCAACAACCTTTGGGAAAAGTGAGCCTTTCGACAAGGCTTCCATCTGCAATTAAGATGTCGTGATATTATAAGTATATGATTACGGAGCATCGTCAATTTCAAGGTAGCACAATCGAGTAATTATTTATCACAGAAATCTAAAAGCATTGTCAACATATTCACACAACACTTCGCAGCGGGATAAGCAGTAATAAATGAAGCAACTTACTTTACATGCAGACCTTGCTGCCAGGCAAGGCAAGTTTGCACGCTCTGCAAGGACAGAACGAACCACTTCTGAACTTATTCCCTTATCAACCTGTAAACATGATATAACCAATGTGTTAAAATCAAGGAACATGCAAGCAGCCCAACAAAAACATACATCAGAATAAAAGATAATCGGGTTTACACTATAAAAGGCAAATGAAAAAAAATCATATAATGGAATATAAAATGAAGAAAACAAAAGGCTAATGTAGCAAGACTTGACACACACATTCTTCTTTTTTAATCAGGAATGATGGTATAACACTATGTTAGCACTGCCTTTTTCATTCAGTGACTTCTGCAATGCCATTTTGTACAATTTATTCAACAATGATGGCCGACTACCATGCTATCATACAGATGTATGGTGTAGTGTATAAACAAAAGGCACTCTTTACTTGTGGCCTGGTATTCAAGGATGAGTTCTATCTATCCATGGGTTAAACATGGTATCTGAGTGGACAATTCATCCACATATAGGTTACCCATAAAAATGAACAGATAAACAAATTAAATAAATCTGTAGGAATAAAAGAATAGGAAGTATAACAAGAGTTTCTAGTTGATGAACTTCATTATGTTGAAGTTACACATACCAGATATTGCTCTAATCTCCGTGTCACAAATTGATGTGCCTAAGTACAGGGACAAAGAAAAAGATGCAATCATTATCAGTTGATGCCCATAATGAATTAAACAAAATAACAAAAGCACTAATGAATCCAAAGGGAAAGCAAAACGAGACATATACAAGCCAGTGCAGCTATAAAGAGAAAGAGAAAGAGCATGCTTGTACAGATAAGTATGATGACTTAAAAAAAGAGAGTAAGAGAACAGGAATGATGCGTATCACCACTTGATCAGAAAACTTAGTGCTGTAAAATAACTTTTAGATGGTAGGTTACATCGTGACTCATGGGAACTGATATTTTGATTTGAAGTGGTGATTATGGGCAAAACAAAAATCTAATTGCCAATCTTATTTAGAAACTAGGGAAGGACTTTTATTCATACCTCATTTACAGTACTTGGATCTACTTTAAGGGGTTGGACATCTGCAGCAAGTTCCAACGCTTGTCGTAAGTCCAGATGCTTATCTTGTTCCACCAACACCTGGACCTAGAGAAAAAAAAATTACTTTGTTTAAGCTTAGTTAGCTGAGCCTCAAAGCATCAGAATGACCAAAGAACTTACAAGACCATAAGAGATTCGTCTCAGGCCAAATGGGTCATTAGCAGAACTGGGCTGACAACCAGCAGAAAATAAGCCGACAAGGCTATCTAATCTGCATAAGACATATCAAGTCAAGTAATTTGCAAGCAGAGTTTGAATTTAAAAGAGTAAGCACGCAATCAAGCGACTTAACCTGAAAGGATATGGTGGGGTAAACCCAGACCATATGCAAAAACAACTTACTCTCTGCATAAATGAGGGAGTTAAAAAAAATCCTAACTTCTTTGTGCTTTTTTTAGCGTACATAAATAGAATGAAGAAAAGGATATTGAATATTAACAATTTAACACTAATAACTTCACCTGTCTCCACATTTAATCATCCTCCAGCAAAAACAAATAATCCATGCATTATACCCTCCTTCCCAGTATATGTTTGTGTGTGTAGACTATCGACAAACTATAATGCTTCAATGCAAAATAAAGTGAACCTATTACATCAGTTATCAGCATCACCTGTCAGCAATGGATAGAACTATGCCTGCATCAGTTTTAGGAAGTATATCTCCAGAAAATCTCGGAAGCGTGATCTCAAACAAAGCCTCTGCAACCTGCAACATATGAAAAACAAGCGTGGGGAGTGAGGAGAGAGGGGAGGTGTAAGAAGCATGGTTAATTCTGAGCGAGAACTACAGTGTGTTTACTAGCATTCCCACAAGAGACTCGAGTGAAAAAATACACAGAACAAAAATAACTAACACTAAGATACCAATACCTGCTCTGAATAGCCATCTCTAAGAGCATAATGACGAGCCATTACTCCTGAAAGGGAAGTAAATTCTGTGACAACCGCTGTAGCCAGATCTGCCATAGAAAGTGATGCAGCACTCTGGGCAGTTTTATTTGTGTTGTCATCCATTCCAAGGGCCAAGCTTAGTTTGTTAACCATATTCTGAACGCGCAGCACCTTGTCCAACATTGTTCCTAACTTCTCCTATTTTGTTTCACATTGTCAAAATAAAAGGGCTGTTATCAGGAATCTTTCATAATTTTTTTTTAAAGTCCTATTTTTTATTTGTTGTGCCAACTGTGTTTGGCAATTGGCTCATTCTTTGTTCTTACCAACATGAAAAGGTAAAATAATATCTTCCTAAACAATTAAAAATAAAATGACTTACATGGAAAAGAATCCCTTTAAGTTGACTTCTAAATTCTGAAAACTGTTTCCGTGTATCCATTTCATAGAAGAATTTAGCATCTTCATAGCGAGCTCTGCATAGATAGTGAAATGCTCAGCCCATTGTTCACGATTAATAAAAGTCAATGAACTTGAATTGAAGAAGAGAATCTGCCAGCATATAATCCAGAGAGCAGCCAAATCTGGAAAGTGTTGGAGAACAGGATTCTATCCAGATCTACCCTCCTGCACTATTTGATACGAGGTACTGTGTCCCCATAATAACAAAAAAGGGAAAAGGAAGAGTGTACATAACTGGAAACCGGGAATGCATGCTTACCTCAGTACAGCCTCATTTCCTTTTTTGACCACGGTCTCATCAATTGCTCCATTTGCCACCTAAAATTAAACCCCGTCACCAAACAAATTATGAACATATTATCCACCACTATGAAGCAAAAAATTACGTCAAAACTCATATATGACTGGAAAGAATGTCTCACAGCAATGAAGTATGGCAAAAGCCTTCCATTTTCATCCCTCACAGCAATATACTTCTGATGCTTCTGCATAACCTGCATGGATCACCCATAACAGTAAATAAAAACAAACAATTCTAAAATTACAGCAAAATCTTACATCATCCCTGCCATTTAGATATGGAAAAGTATCTCCTGGAAAAGAACCAAACATCAACAATTGATTCTACCCAATCAAATAAAAAAAAATCCCACCAGAACTGAGATAAATTTTCACAACCAGATATCTAATTGAGCCAGAGGCCAGTGTTCATTTTCTAGCCAATTTTCACCTTGCTTTCCCCATGGCAAGCATCCAAATTCTACCTAGTTTCCCCTTCCAAATATTGAAAAGCTTTACATAGACTTCATGATGGAGCAATTGTATGGCTCCAAACCAACGTGTAAAACGATGCCCTAATATTTAGTGTTCTTATCCAACATCCAATAGCTGGGATCTACATGTAGCATACATGCTTACTAAGCTGTCAACCTCAGTCAAAACTTCAGCTATTGAAAAATTGGTGACTTACTAAAGCATGATATTGTTGTTAGAGTACTGCAGCGAGAAATGTGTCCACTGCAGAACATTCCAATCCCACGTAGCAGACAACAATAGAACATTTCAGTGTGGGATAACATTACACACCAATGTAGATTGCCAATTGAGCGGGAGGTGCTGAATTAAGTTACAAAGTAGCATAAACTACTAGCTGTTCCAAAAACAGCACGTGCTCAGCCTAGCAGGATAGTGTCACCCAAGAGAAAAGTTGTGATGCCGTCTCCCATACTAGTGGAAACAGGAAGTATTTTAAAGAAAGCATGGCACTTTTACCAAATTTAAACATGATAAGGCCAATCCTTTCTTCTTGATTGCTCCATTTCAATTATTGAAACAATCAAGCTAGAATCAAGCCATTTCAATATTTTTCTTCTTATATGCAGTAGTAAAGTCACAACTGGTGATAAATAGTATACCATTGTACTTTAGTTCCCTAAACAACACCTAACGTAACAAATAAATAAAAGTTTTTTTTAAAAGTAAATCTCTACACCAAAAAAAGTCCACTGATCTTCAAATTACCAAGATATGCCATGCATGCACAAAGGAATCTGAACAAACAAAAACTCAAATCAGAAACTTTAAATTCATCGATACATGGCATGCAGCTAAAAAGCATCAAATAACAAAATACTGTCAGGTGAAAAGACCATATCTAAGTAGTCCACAAAGATTAAACAGCTTACCATAGTCAGAAGATCACTAGGAAGCTCTAAGAAAGACCTTTTAAACTCCCCAAGGACTGGTACAGGTGCCTCAACAAGATTTACAACCTATAATATTATGTTGGCAGATAGTTTTAAAAAAAAACATTTTTATCCTTGACCACCAAAGACAACAGTTTACCAACCTCATTAAGTAAGCCTTCCTGAATAAACACTTGTCCGTTTACACTTCTGGCTAATGCATTAGAGCCCTCCAATACTGTTTTCTTACGTTCCTGCAAGTAGAGTACTTGTTTCAGTAATTAAGCCACTAATAATGATGTCTAATTATTCTTGTGAGAGAGCTATTCCAAAGAAGAAAAAAGGTATCAAATTATCATATGATATTGGTACCTCCATTTCAATATTGATCCCAGCATTCCTCATTGCACCGGCATAGGATTCAGCACTTTCAACCTGTGACAGTTCCTGGAGCTATATAATTACAGGTACTCGTGCATCTTATACAGAGAGAATAATGAGAAAAAACACTGTAACACAGTAACACAGAAGTACTTAGAAGTCCAGTGGGAAGACTTTCAAATATAAATTGGTATACTGCAAAACCACATTCCCTTGAAAGCAATAACAAGAACAATGTACAATGTTGTGATACAATCAACCAACAAGGAATATAAGGAGAATTTTTTATTTTTAACTTTTATGAGAAACAGCATTGGGTTTTAATGACCAAAAGACAAGGTACACCAGAAACCTGAACCGGAAAAGGAATTGACTGTTGGTGGTCACCTATTGCAAAAACTTAAATACGAGCCTATGGTTGAAAAGGTTAATCTAAAGTCAAACGCTTAAAACAACAATCTTTAAGTTTACAGCATTATATGTAGAACAAAGGAAAAGAACCAAGAATCACTTTTTAAAAAAAAAACTACCACTGTGCTTTTCCTTTGCATCAAAAATTAGTCTTTAATGAAATGTGTCATTTGTAAAGCATACATACAACTTTGTGTCCTCTGACAAGGATATAAATGCTACTGAAATTCATTCAAAAAATTATACTGAAAAGCAGGCATTGTTAGATCAATCTGTTTAAAGGTAAATGGAGAACTATTCTCAAAATTCATATAAGGTGTCATAATATGTAAATCAGACAACAATCCACTCCAACAATAAAGTTGAAGACAATGATTGCGGAAATGGACACGATAGAAACTGCAAGTTCACCACATACCACGACAGTAGCTGAAGAAGTGTTACGAAGACCATAAGACAGGTTTCCACTGTTAAAAAAAATTAAAGAATTAAAACAGCCAAAATAACACTGTTCTATTAAGAAAAATTACAATGGTATAATTATGCAAAATGCAGATTTGGGAATGTATTATTAGTAAAATACATAAATTGAAAACATAAGAAAACAAGCACTGATTGACATCAAACAGGACTTATCAAATTACAATAAATGGACATTGACAAACACTTGGTAGATATGCATATACAAATATACAGAATTGTATTTCAATACTACCACACAAATCTTCCAAAACAACCTTATTGGCGGCAAATATCCTCCATTGACTGGACCCACATGAATTTCATGTAAGCTTTTACAAATGAATTTCACATAAGTATACAATTTACAATACTCAAGGAAAATCTATTGCTGTAACAGTTACACATATGTAATCCAAAACAAGTCCAGCTGAGCCAAGCCATGTAACTGACAACTCAACTATACAATCAGATTTCAGAGTGAAAAGCAACTAATCATTATTACCTCAAAACTTCAGCAAAAGTAAAGGGCACAACTACATCTCCATGCAGTGCCAAAATCCAACGAATTGGTCTGCTAAACATAACCTAGATACGTAACAAGAAGCACACAAATAACAAATCAGCTAAACTGTATTTTTATCATATAGACTTCAATTCAGATATTTTCATACTAGAAGCCATAGAAATGCTCTGCACACATTGGTTCACTCCTCTTAATAATACTAAAACAAATAAAGTGTAAGAGAAGTCTGAGAGTTTTGGGCTAGTGCGTAGTTTGGGTGAGATAATAGAGCAGTTTTACAGTTTATGAAATCATATCAAAAGACAAAAATGTCCTGATATAGTTATGCTCCTTAATGTTGAGATGTGATCTTTTGGGATTAAGAGAATGTGCAGATACATAAACTCCTTCCTATAATAGTATACATAAATACAGGAAATCACAATGACAGGTATGACCATATGAATTTGCATGCACCACAATATAAAAGTACATTTATAAGAATGACAATAAAGCAGGGTAGGCAGGACGAATTTTCCATCTCATCCCTGGCCCACTATAAAGTATCCATATAAATTCCACATACAATTCAAATTTACTTTACCTGAGAGTTCCAGCGCATTGACTTTGGAAATGAAATTTTAGCAATCGCATTGGGCAAATCCTCAGACAAAACCTAATCAAGAGAAAACAAAAAAAAAATTGTCAGTTTGGTATACACAATTTTTTATAAAAGAAACAGTACAACAGTCCAGGAGCCACTGTAACAATCTGTAACTGAAAGTGTGTGCTGTCCACCACTGACCCAGATGTCAGAGTAACTAGCTATCAAACCCATAGAAACTTGGGAAACTACAGAGCAACTTTTCAGCTCATATTAACGATCTCCACTTCTTGGGTTCATAAATACATACAGAAGCAGTTGCAATCGTAATCATTCATGGACCAGAGTTTTATTAATAGAAACATTATGGTGTTTTGGGTACACAATCATAGATAGCATTCAATCAACATGCACGGTAGCACACAGGATGACAACTAGAGAAAGATAAATGCAAAAATGCTTTAGAATGATATCTGCTATCATGTCTACATAATAATATTAATAATAACAAATAATAATAATATTAATAATAACAAATAATAATAATAATAATAATATTATTGCAACTAACCTATTCAACACAAATAACAGATTTTTCTTATTCCTTTTTCTTTTCGTCATCACATGCAAATAGTTTACAGAATAAACTTGCCGATGATATACTAGCTAATTAATTTCAAAACGTTAACACTCATTAAGTTATAACTTCAATAAGCACACAGCACAGTAACACAAGAATCTCAAAGGGCATCAGCTTGTCTACAATCACAATGAAATTTCCACACACAAAATAGATAATAATAATAAACCAAGACATGAAATCTGAAAATCCAATTTGTGTAGCAAACAGGAAAAGATAAGATTTTGAACCTCCAAAGCAAATCTGGCGGACTCTATTACACGAGCATAGACATATTCTGTTTTCCCTGAAAAGTGGAAAACAAGCTCCTAATGAAGTGAGCACAACTACAACAGAGCAGCAACAAAACGTAAATTATGAAAGAACAGGTCCAAAATACATGTACTTATGCGTACATCTGCCCAGACTCACCATCAGACTTTCTATATAACGAGTTCAATTGTGCAGAGTATCTCCGGCAGAAACCCTCAGCAGCCTGACATAAAATAACAGGTTCAACACTAAATGCCTTTACATATGAATTATAATTTAACAATTCATGACATGGAGAATCCTTATGTCACATTAGCATGCAAAAGCAATGGCATCACTAAGCATGATAAGCCAAATAAGTACATTTGAGAAAGCCCACAAGCCTTCAAGGAGAAGAAAGGAACGGATAGTCAGGTATTACCTTCGTAGGATTTCCATGATCATCAAAAGATTTTGAAACGGGAGGGCCTCGAACCTCAACCTCATTCTCCATTTGTTTGGTGCAGAGATTCTCAACAGAAACCTAGAAGTGTGAAAGTAAACATTCAAAGTGTTTGAGAATTATAAATAATAATATATAAAAAAACATAGCAGCATGTCCACAAATTCTCAAATTTCAACTTAATTTTAGTTCGGAGTCATGCATGAGGTTTTCATAATTGCATAAAATCTTCCATCTAAGGCTTGCATTAACAAAGAAAAACACAGTTCTGAAAAAGAACAAACTCCCCTCTTACTTTTTTCCTGTCTAATTTTATGTAATTAAGAAACATATTTGTGAATAGAAGGAGCAATCTTACATACATAGTAGACAAGATTAACACAAAAAAGAAACAAAGCAAGATAAAAACTATAAGGAAGCTCCTTATATTAACACAAAATTTTATTTCTCATAAAAATAAAAATAAAAATAAACTTTAAAAGGAAATGGAAGAAAGAGAACCAGGCAGGACTGATATGAATCATAAAATTGCGGAAGCATCCAAGAAAAAGAGAAGGTTGAAATACGCAATGGAATTTCAACACATAAAAAGGATAAACTGAAAACAGCCACTAAAACTGTCTAAAATTTAAAATGAAAAAGTAAGAAAATAGAATAAATAGACATTGTGTGAAAGAAAAATTACAAATAGGAAAAGGACGAAAGAGAACCTGACAGAATCGATATACAACCATAAAACTGTGGACGTATCTCAAAAAGAGTGAAGCTTGAATTATGCAATCGAAGTTCAACACAAACAACAGGATAAAATGAAAATTCCTAAACAACCCAAAATGAAAAAGGAAGAAAGAAAATAGAAGAAATGGACATCCTGTTCAGCCAATTACGTTGATGCACCCAAAAGGATATAAAAGGTTCGTCCTCAACATAAAAATGCTCGAGTAGAAAAATAAAATCAATAAATTGCCAATGCATAGGGAGACAAAATTTCTAATCTTACCACCAGTCTGCGAGGTGTGCCAAAAGCTTGTACGTCACCATGGCTCAGTCTTTGCTTTGCTAGTAACTGAACCATTAAATCTTTCAGCTGCAATGACCAGCTCAGGACAATCAGAAAAAAACCAAATATGGAAAGCCACATAAACCTTTAGAATGTTAATAACATTTCAAAAAGGGGGACAAAGCATGTAAACAAATTAAATTTGCTTCAAATTAAATTAGTTGTACTTGCTGGCTTGCATCAACAACATCTTGAGGTGGCAGCTCTTCAGTCCCAATTTCAAGAACAAATAACCTTGAATCATCATGCACCTGGGGCATAATCCAACAAAACAACACATTAAATAACAAGAAATATCGGATGTGGGCATATGTATTAATAATTGACATGAACCAAAAACTTCAATTCAACTATTTTTTTTTTCTGGTCAAAACCAATTTTTCCCTACAAGAAACAGAATTATATAAATATAAAATAATAATAATAAAGCACAACCATTCTGGAAACCACAGCATTACATGGATGAAGACTAAACAGCATTAGAAGCCAAGCACTTTCTATCAACCTCTAAAATCCAAAGCCCTAATTAGACTCTTAAGAAACTGATGCTTTCCATTCTTCCACAATAGATGTAAAACATAATATCCCAGAAATTCAAAAAAACAATAAAAAACCCCAAGTGAAAACCAAAATCTGAGTTTGTCCAATAAAATCTCCACGCCTTCCCACTGTAACAAAAACTATTCCTCTCTAATATGCATGCGGTTCACACATGTACAATTGTATACATAGAGTTAAATACATAAACGTGCATGTGTGCATGTAAGTACTAGATAAGCCCATATATGTATTCTTATAAAAACATGTGAAAGCAAACACAGGATGAGCCTTAATGGCTTTACAAAAGCTGACCTTTTTAACTGCTGCCTCCACAAGCTCTTCAGGACATACAAGATTAACAGTTTCAGAAACCACGCCTAGTGGATATCCAAGAGACTCCCTGGTCTTTAACCAAAGTTGTGCACACTGACGAGCTAAACTGGTAAGAGAATATTTTTTAAAAAGAAAGTAATAAACATAGACATAAAAGTGCAGAGCATAAATCCTAGAGAAGTGGTGTGCCAAGGAATAAGCAACCTTACCTACGCATCCGCCCAAAGTACCGAGCACGCTCTGTTACCCCAACAAAGCCTCTAGAGTCTAAGATATTAAAAGCATGAGATGTTTTCAGAAGCTGATCATACCTAGCAAGTAAAAGGGGAAATTTTAAAGAAATATGAACAAAAAACCAATAGCTACAACTAACAAGCATAAGAAATAACAAGCATGTCATACGCAGGTATTGCTAGGCCTGAAGAAAGCAAGGAGCGAGCTTCCTCCTCAAAAAGATCAAAATGCTTCTGAACATGGTGCACCCCAGCATTCTCTAGATAATATGCACTCATTTCCTTCCTGAAAAGAAATATAAGGTGTAATATTTTATACTCTAAATTACTAGAAAGTATAAAACAAGTCCAATCTTGAGAACACTGAAATGACAGAGACCAAGAGATATTGTAGGAGAATGGGATGGGAAAATAAGGCATATGACTGTTAAAATTTCGAAGAGTATACATATATATTCTTTTGATTAACTCTTGTTATACTTAGACACCCTTCCACTGAAAAAGAATGTGTATATTTCAACAACAGAGAAAGTAATCGGTAGTTTAAGTAGTTACTCATTCTCCAAGAAAAGCTCCCCATATGTAATTCCATCAGCATATTGAATTTTCTTAAAATGATCAACTCCCTGCAAATTAGTCAGGAAAACATAAGCGAACATAAGAAAAGAAAGAAGGAGAAAATGAGCAATAAAAATTAACCTGAAGCAACATGAGGATACGCTCAAGACCATAAGTGATTTCAACAGATACTGGCGACAAGTGAAGACTTCCAGCCTGCATAGAGAGAGAGAGAGAGAGAGAGAGAGTCAATAACCAAACCTATATTATGCATATCATATTTCAGTGCAATGTAAATGAAGAAACCTGCTGAAAGTAGGTGAACTGAGTAATCTCCATCCCATCCATCCAGATTTCCCAACCCAAACCCCAAGCTCCAAGCACCTAAAAGCAATTATGATCAGTAAGTGGATCACATTTCGGCTAGATGATCTATTTCATGCACAAAGGTTTTCATAATAAAAGCAGTACAGATGTTGTACTCCTTTGTTCATAACTAAATCAATTCCAAGGAAATCTAAACAACGAGTTAAATTGCATCTCAAATCAAAACTGCATTGAACTAACATGAAAGATTGATAGTGCACCAATTAACAGAATACTACCGGACTCTCCCAGTTGTCCTCCACAAATCGTATATCATGTGCACAAACATCAATACCTGTAAAGCATAAAACATTAAATGCTAATGGCAGAACTTGAACAGTTGAAATTGAACAGGAAACAAATGCCATAAATTCTTTTATATGGATGAAATCTTTGTAGTCTTTCCTCTCTTTTTTCTGTAAGTATGATCTGCACGTCTTGTCAATGAATGACACAACATCCAACAACTGTTTCCTTCCATTTTCTTTGTTGAATCTGACTGTTAATTTTCTTTTCTGTTTCCCTTTTGTTAGTAAGTAAATATATCACAAGCCAAATTAAAGGGGGTATGCAATAGGCAGCCCCTAAAAGATATATAAACTAAACAGAAAGCGCAGATTGGGATGGTGCTCATTATTATCAGCACACTACGCATATTAAATCATTTTGACTATCTACCTGGAAAACTGAAGGTTGAAATTTATGGTAAGATATACTAGAGCATATGCGAAAATACTCAAGTATGCAAGGCCACTTTCCATTACTTGAACAGACTCACAATGCACAAACTTCTTACAGATGTGTGTGTGCACAAATGCATATAGATGTATATGTGGTTTATTTGCATGGTTCAAAGAAAAAGATGCTTGTTGACTACCTAAAGCTGATAAGCTGCGGATGAAAAGGTCTTGTGAGTTTCCAGGGTCAGGCTTCAATATAACCTGAGATAGATAGAAAGTCAAAGTCCATGAGAACTTGTAATCTAAAAGATTCGTACCAAAAGGAGTAGAACCATTTGTCATTCAAAATTGCATAACTTGCTTTTATATTAAATAATAATTAAAAAAATCAAACGTAACCTGAAATTGAGTGTGTTTCTGGAGCCTGTTTGGGTTTTCGCCATAACGACTATCATCTGGTCGAATACTAGGCTCCACATACCTATCATTAAGAAGTCCACATTGGTAGTCACAATAAAGAACCTTAAAGGACCAGCTGCTCTATGTGGTAGTCATTAAAAAATGTACTACAAAAGAAGAACAAATGACACGGACAAGAACATCAGATAGGAATTGGCTTCAGTATGGGGTTTATAGGGGTGGGTTGGCACCCATCACTTAGCAGGCTCCCAACCTGTGACATTAATATCATAGCATGGCTAGTTCCTTATCCAATATCAAGCCAATCGTCTGAAGAGAGGGGTCCACATGAATAGTTGATCCCCCACTGATAGGATGGGTAGGCAGGGGTCCAACCATGACGAGGGCATTGCGTGTTTGAGCGGGGGGGAATGTTAAGAACAAGGCCTGGATTGAACATTGGGTTTATATGGGTGGATAGGTAACACTCTATATCTATAAGGTAAAGTTGGTAAAGGGCAACAGCAGACTTAAGACAATGTAATAAATAGACTACAACCAGTGATAACCCTTCACATCTAGTCTCTGAATATATTACTGTAGTAAATTTACAAACTTACGCATACTTACGCAACATTCCACGGTTCTGGACCAAGAACCCTTAAGAATGTCAAGGGATTCATAGTCCCAGCTCCAACCTGATCAATAGCCAGAGCCACAGTAAGACAAATATGCAATGGACACCAATTTTGGATAAGCAAAGAAACTAAGATGCTTAATGCCTAAAACAATCTAAACAACTATAAGGGCAACATGTAGATGTGTTTTATTTTATCACATTAAATTATATTTTGCAGCACAAGTTTCTCCAACAAATAATGGATACCACGGACTTTTCCTCGCCATCCAAAAGAAGCTATTGCACATACCCTCAAAAGAAAAGAAAAAAGGAGCAAAAACACTTATCATTACCTCTGTGTTGCTACATTGCATTATGGCACATCCAACCGAAGCCCAATATTCCTATAACATAAAAATGAATGGCATCAATGGAATATGAAAATATGAGAAAAACTGAGATTACCAACATAAGAATCAAGTAATTACACACACAAAAACACATATGTATGCATATATACAGAAAGTATCAATGCAGAGTAAAATGCAACGAGTTTTGGTTGAAGAGTGAGACCTGGAGGCGTTGAATGGCTTGTTGGAAAGTGAGGACAGAGGCTTTCTGGGGAACACTAATTGGGTTCGTAGAAGAGTCATGCTGTGGAGCAGCAGAGGTGCTAATTGCAGAGACGCTGGTTTTGGTGAAGCGGCGGCAGTAGCCGAGTGGGTTGCGGAGATGGGTAGGATTGGGCTTGCCGGGGCGGAGGAGAAAGAGGCGGGAAGTGTGGGGCTTGAGAAATGAGATGACTAGAGGGAGAGCGAGGATGGCCATAGCTGGCGCGCTCGCTCTGAGTTTGAGGCTTGTAATTACACAGCCTTAGCCACTTGGGTTTATCAGGAATTCAATCGGAGAACTAGACAGGGTTTAACCGGCCAATTTTTTATTTTATTTTAGAAATAACATGTTGGTCTGACCTTCATTTCAATTGCGGCTTCACCAAAAAGACCCTTTAGACCGTTTGCTTATGAAAAAAAATTATAGATTATTATAAATAAACCCAATTCTAGACATGTATTTATAAAAAAACCCACACACTATTTAAACATAGAAACACACCCAAAATCAACCCCAAAATCAACAATTGTATATTTTTTGGGTGTGTTTATAAATGGGTTTTGAGTGTGTGTAATGATGGGTTTTGGGTGTGTTTATAAAGTGTTTTGGGTGTTGGGTTTTTTTATAATTTCAGCCCCTATTTTGGGTGTTTTAGTGAAACTCCCAAAAAATTATTGAACCAAAGTGTCACTATGAATTGATATAATATGTTTATGCTACCAAGGTGTCACTTTTATGTAATACTAAGAGTAATTTATAAAATGTAATAATCTTTCAATTTGATTCTAGAAGTCGACAAGAAAGTTTGAATGGTGGAAAAAAATAATAATAATGTCCAACCAAATTATATATTTAATTAGTTGAAGCTTGAACTAGCTGAGAGGTCTTGTTTGATGGCTAGTATTGGATTGGATAACTCCTTATATTTAAAGCATATGCTTAAGGAATTGTTGGCAGTTTGAATGAAGTTCATAGACTTTTACCTACATTGGTAGAAACAACACTTTATAATTAATCCCTCCTAAGAGCATCCACAACGGGCTCTCTAAGGACTCCTAATGGCTCATATAATTTAATAATGTTTTGTTTCATGCATATTTTTAACTTTTAATTAATATTAACTGTTTTTATATAGAGACGAATCAATTATATTGAATTAAAAATAAATTATAGTATTTATGACTCTAAACTAGGAAGTACGATTGAAGTTCAAATTTTATAGAGCTCTCCTATAATAGCTTTTGTGTGGTTTTAGTTAAATTTTAACTAAAAAAAATAGGAAGTATGATTGTAGATGCTCTAATCCCCCTAGAATGGAAAATCATTCACATCAACCTTCATTTCCTCATTCACAATACCTTAGATTTAGTGACTTATCCAATCCAATCCTAAGTTAGCGATTTTGAGCTAGAATTGGTGGAGTTGGTAGAGGGATGAATTGTCGTTGTTGTCGTTTCTGTGGTGAGGTGAACATGTCGTTTAGGAGATAGCGAAGAGAGAAGAGAATAAGGCGGGAGAGGAAAAGAGATTTAGTATACATATATATATATATATATATATATATATATATATAAAGTATACCCAACCGGCTATCCTACATTTAAAAATAAAATAAAAAATCGTATAGCCGCACGGCTATGCTAAAAAATAAAAATTAAACAAATAGAATAGACGGGCGGATATACTTAAAACTAAACAAAAATAGTACAGCCGCTCGGCTATACATAAAAATAATAAAATACGTATAGTCGCTCGGCTATACATAAAAATTAAAATTTGCGATTTAAACATTCAGATATATTTAAAAGGTATAGCCGCGCGGCTATACTAAAAAAAAATAGTATAGCCAACTGGCTGATACTATTTAAATATTCGAATATACACATAGCCGCTTTACTTAAAAATTAAAAACAGTATAGCCGCGCGGCTTTACTGTAAAATTGAGCTTAAATTTAGTGCCGTCGGTCGCCTATACTATTTTTTATTTTATTTTTAAGTATAGCCGCGTGGCTATACTATTTTTCAAAAATCTTCAAAGATAACTGGATTCTTACATCATTTGGCATTTCATGAGATGAAGTTGTTTCTATATGAAGGAAAATAAGATTGTTTCATAAAAATATTAGACCTGTTTAAAGGATTGTTGTGGCTTTACTCATTAAGTAATACTAAGAGTAATTTATAAAACATAATAATTTTTCAATTTGATTCTAGAAGTTGACAAGAAAATTTGAATGGTGGAAAAAAAATTAATGTCCAACCAAACTATATATTAGTTGAGGCTTGAACTAGCCGTTAGGTCTCGTTTGATGACTAGTATTGGATTAGATAACTCCTTATATTTAAAACATATGTTTAAGGAATTGTTGGAAGTTTGAATGAAGTTCACAGACTTTTGTCCCACATTGGTATAAAGAAGAAAAAGTGAAGTCTTTATAAGTGTGGTAGTCCCACGCTTAGTAATTGGAAGTTTGGCCAAGTAGAAGCCAATTGGGCTTCAATTTCGTTTTGGGCAGATAATATTTAATTAAAAAAAAATATGGGCCTTAGAGCGCTTGGGCACTTCATATTTAAATTATAGCAACACTTTTAATATGGGCCTTGGGGTACTTTGTTTCATGCATATTTTTTACTTTTAATTAATATTAACTTTTTATTTTTTTTATTTTTATAGAGACGAACCAATTATGTTGAATTAAAAATAAATTATAGTATTTATGACTCTAAACTAAGGAGTACGATTGAAGTTCAAATTTTATAGAGAGCTCCTATAATAACTTTTATGTGTTTTTAGCTAAATTTTAACTGAAAAATAAGGAGTATGATTGTAGATGCTCTGATCCCCCTGGAATGGACTCTGATCCCCCTGGAATGGAAAATCATTCACATCTACCTTCATTTCCTCCTTCACAATACCTTAGATTTAGTGACTTATCCACTCCAATCCTAAGTGAGCGATCTTGAGCTGGAATTGGTGGAGTTGGTAGAGGGAGGAATTGTTGTTGTTGTCGTTGTTGTGGTGAGGTGAACATGTCATTTAGGAGAGAGCGAAGAGAGAAGAGAATAAGGCATGAGAGGAAAAAAGACTTAGTATACATATATACATTTAATATATATATATATATATATATATATATCTATCTATCTATCTATCTATATATATAAAGCAAAAGGCAGAGAATGGTGAAACATTCAAAATACCAAAAAATGCCTTTGGTTAATGCAAATATTAAGAAAAATTAAATGAGGATAATATGGTAAATTCACACTTTTTCATATTCAAAAAATTTAAAATTAAAAGAAAAATCAGATAATGGATCCTCTTTCTATGGAACACAACTACAAATTATCTTTTTTAATTCTAAAATAAAATAATTTTTTTTTTAAAAAAAGCTTCTCGCAGGCACGGAAGCGCGTGTGGAGAGGCTAGTATCTATAAAGTACAAACTAATACAACTAGGAGGGTCCTTTTTTCTTTTTCTTTTTTAATTAAATAGTATAGACCTTTTAAATATAATGTATTTAAATAGTATCGCCATGCGGCTATACTACGATTTTTTATTTAAAAAAATAGTATATATGGGTGGTTATACTTATTTTAAAAATAATAAAAAATAAAAAATTAGTATAGGGCAGCTCTACTATTGAAATATTTTAATATATTTAAAACGCATACCTGCTCTACTTTAGTTAAAAATAATATAGTTGCGCGGCTATTTTATACTTAAAAATTGAAAAATGGGCTATACTTTTTAAGCTATTCGAATAGTAAACAAGTTGTTTCCTTTTAGCTTGAGGTTGTGGGTGCGCTAATGGTCAAAATAGCCAATCTCCCCCTAAATGTTTTTTCATTAAAAAAGAAAACAGTTGGGCTTAGGCTTTGATTTAAGGGGAATGCAAGCAACTTTCTCTTATGGACCTTCTCCCATCTCCTCATGACACATATCACTTTGCTTACTCTTAAAACAATGTTATTAATGCATACCCAAACTAATTATTTTTTTCCCAAATTTATCCCTATTACAAAAAGAAAAAGATAAGACTAAACATCAATTGTTATAAACATAAGGAATATGGATGGCCACCGTAACATCCATAACACCCACCATATGAATAACTTGTAACCTATGCACTAATTTCTATAGTTATGGCTTGTAATTTATGAGTT
The DNA here is from genome assembly GCF_002207925.1 of Prunus avium. The sequence goes on from NW_018921413.1 coordinate 137,669, forward strand.
TTAAATGTATTATATCATTCTAATTAAGCCTATAAATAAGAGGTCTTACCAATATGAAATGAACAAGTTGAGAGAGCAAATTCTATTACCTTTCTTTTCTCTTTTCTCTCACAATTTCCCTCTAGTTTGATAACACGTTATCATCACGACATTTGCTTTTTGGTATGTTTTCTTTCTCTGATTTTTATTTCTTCTTATATGAGCTAGAGTCATCACATGGTATAGAGTTTCTTTGTACTCACCATCAGACTTCATCATGCTCGTTTAAGAAAAAAAAAGTTTTTTATTCTTATTACACTTGAATATGTTGCCATGTTTTATTTATTTGTCTGGTTATTTAATTTTAAGCATAATTTTAATTGATTACAGTTCGTTATGATGAGTTTGTATTATACAAAAGATTAGGGCCCAAAGTTCCTCGATCCTCATCATATAACTAGATTAGGACATGGGGTCCTTTTGTTGAATCAAAACCTAAATTTCTTTGATTCCAAATAATTGAGGGCATGAAGTTCCTCGAATTTAAAAAGCACATAAGGACATGAAAACTCCTTGATTTTGTATTAATCAAAATCAGAATTCCATGAGGCCTACATATGTCAAGAACCTGAACTAGAAGTTTCGAGCACATTTATTTGAATATGAAGTTCAAAGCACAACTATTAATTCAATTTAGGGCTAACGTCAAAACACCCATTTGGGGTTTGGGGTCATTCTCAATTTGGACCATGGGGTTTCAATTTCATCAATTTACACCCCAATATTTTAAGATTTGATCAATTTACACATTCCATTACTTTGACCGTCTAGTCTTCTGTTAAATGAATGACGTGGTAGATGAAAGACCCACTTTTGTGCTGATGTGTCAATAAAAATAATAAAAAAATAATTAAAACATCAATATTATTTTTTAAAACTTTTAAAACATAACTAAAAAAAAACTCTCACTCCCAGCCACATTCTTCGACCCACAACCCTTCTCCGATCCACTCTCTTCTTCCTCCATCTCCCCATCTCTTTGGCAACAACCCAACATTCATGAGGCTCTTGATTGTTAACCCCAGAATAGCGATTCGACTGTTCATCATTTCGCTATACGAATTGAACCCGAAATCCAACTTCAACCCACACGACACCATCTCCTTAAGCGGCACTGATGGAAGATGCAAATTGGACCCGGATGAGGACCTGGACCCGCTTTTCGACTTCCTGGTCTTTTAGAGCTCCGCTTTCTTGTCGGTTCCATTACTGTAGCGGAGTCGGACCTGGCTGAGATGAGTGCTCCGATGGGGGTGTTTTCAAGTCGGTTGCTCAAATGGTGAAGGAAAAGAGGGGTTGGGTGCGTGTTCTTTGGTTGATGAGGATGCAAGAGGGGATGGGTTACTGTTGATGAAGTGGGGTTTTTGTGTATGTTGTGATGGGATTGGATGCTACAACAAGAATGGATCACATCCTATTTGTCTTCCTGGGTTGGAATTGGTTGACTTATGTAGTCATTTGTATGGATAGAAGAAGTAAAGGCTTCAACTAACCTCAGTTATTGGCTATGGAAATTTCATTTGCAGAACATATTTGATATGTCGCTAGAGGCTAGATTAGTTTTGTAGGTGTGTGATTAGATCAGTTCTATAGTGGTTGCAAAGGTTTCCTTTTTTCTTTCTTGTGGGAAATTTTGAGTGAATTACTTGGGTATGTATGTTTGTTGCTTGTATTCCATTTTGTGGTTTGGGGTATATTGACTTAATGAGCTATCATTTTTAGCCTAAATCGTATTTTGCACTAAAACTGATTTTTCATATTTTGATTGGGTGGGAATTTGATTTTCTAGTATTTTTATTTGAATCCAAATAGGGGTACTTCCTTATTTACATTGTAAATTTAAGTAAATTGAGTAATATAAAAATAAATGAAAGTAAAAGGACAAAGACATGTGAGTACATATCACAACGTAAAGTATTTGAAATAATATACATATAGAAACACATAACAGTATATTACTTTTAAAATATAAAACAATTGAGTGGGGGCCTGTGACCACACTGGTCCCAGTGTGGCTCCGCCCCTGCCACTACATTGATCCCTGCCATCCACATAACATCTTCCTCACGCCGATTTCCTTCGTTGGGTTATTTTTTTGGATTAATGTTTTAATTTCAATTTCTTAAAATGGATCTGTTTATAAAATAAAAAAATTAAAATTGTTTTTAAATGATTATTATTTTTATTAATTCAAATAACATTTATTGCTTTTTTAACAGTAATTTAACCCAAAAAAAAGGACAAAACTTGTTATAAAAAACATACGCAGGATTTTGAAAAAATAAATAAAGCAATATATAAGAGAAGGTTAGAGAGAAGATTGCTAGCATACCCCTTGATTTAAAGAAAAAAAAATAAAAAAAATAAAATCGGTACCCAGCTCTCGACGTGTCAAAACAAACTTCATGTCATGTTATTCTTTGGATTAATGTCATTTTAGTCCCTAGAGGTTTAGGGTTAGTATCAAAATAGGCCCTAATGTTTCAATTTCATCAATTTTATACCTGACATTTCAAAATATGACCAATTTACACTGGTCATTACGTTGACCGTCAAGTTAGACGTTAAATGTTGATGTGGCAATCGTGGGACCCACCATAAAACCTATTTCTCTCTCTCCCCCCTTTGACACAGTCATTGCAAACATTGATTGTTCGTCTTCCCGGCTACACAGCGCTGCCTTCCAGCCACCTCCTATATCAACACAATCAGACTAACTAGGGGAGCAAGTTTTGTTCTCGGACCTCAACCAAAAACTGACCGAAATTGGGTAAATCATAGCCAAAACAGTCGGCCATTTTGGGAGTTTTAATTCGAACTCTCAAATCATGAAATCGATCCAAACTACATATACCAACAACAAGAACACGTGGAGGGGATGAAAAACCATACCTTAATCGATGTCAACGGTTGCCGGAAGGCTAAACCCTCAATCTCCCTTCACGAGCTCACTTCGGCGTCGTGAGGAATTGGGGAGGTTCGGCCTTGGCCCAGACATGGTGGCCGGAAGTAGCTGGTCATTTTCCAACTGGTCCCATAGTTGGAGGTGGCCGGATGACAGCGTTGTGTCGCCGAGAAGACGAATAGTCACTATTTGCACAGTGACTCTATCGAAGGGGAAGAGAGAGAAATAGGTTTTGTGGTGAGTCCCACGACTGTCACGTCAGCATTTAATGTCTGACCTAACGGGCAATGTAACGACCGGTGTAAATTGGTTATATTTTGAAATATCAAGTATGAAATTGATGAAATTGAAACATCATGGCCCATTTCGATATTGACCCTAAAATCTAGGGACTAAAATGACGTTACTCCTTATTTTTTTGTTACGGCAGCGGCAGTGCAAAGAGAAAATAACTAAATAAATGAAATAATTTTAAATTTATATTATTTCTGGCGACGTGCATCAATCTCTGTAAAGCAATGGCCGACGCCGCCGCTCAAGAAGAAGAAGTGGCAGCAGAAGTGGAGGCCGTACAAGCAGTGTACGGCGACGATTGTGTGGTTCTCGAATCGTACCCTCCTCATCTCCACCTCTACATCAAACCTCGCACCGCCGATGTCGCTTCACAGCAGGTCCTTTCCTTTTCCAACTTAATTCATCTGCTACAAGCTTCTTTATTTTTTTAAATATTGTTTTTGAAATTCTGAATTGAATTTTGCTTGTTTGCTGATAAATTCTGGGAAAAATAAATGAAAATAGTTAAAGAAGACGTTCAATTTCTGTGGTTTTCCCAATTTGTTAGTGTAAAGGCTTCAGCTGTTGGAGCTAAGGGTCTTATTTAATTACAATATTGCATTTTTGTTTCTTTCTTAGCTTTTGTCCTCAAATGGTGACAATCTCTTATTGTTTGTATACACTATACGCAATTTTTTTTTTTGGTAGTTTGTGGAAGCTGTTATTGGAGTTCGAGCAGGTTCTCAGGTATAGATTAATGAAAGTAAAGTTCTGTATGTTTGGTTTTTTATTTTATCTGTTTGCGAGCTGAAGTTTGCTTCTTTTCTTTTTGATTTTTTGTTGTAGTATCCGAATGAACCACCACATATTGAACTTTTAGATTCAAAGGGTCTTGATTTTCAGAGGCAAAAACATCTAACGAATTTGATACAGGACAGAGCATGTGACCTCTCGTCTTGTTTAATGCTTGTGGAGATTTGTGAGGTAATTGTTGCTCTAGCCAGTTAGCAAAAATTGTTCGACGTATTAACATTGCTCTCCTTTGTGACAGGGTACAAGTTTAGATTAACACCTATGTACATTATTTTAGTTCTGCATATTCATGAATGTTTAACTATCAGGACTGTGATAGATCATATGCATGATCCCTTCCTAACGAAGAGATTATATGTACCCTAATGGACACACCCAGACTGGCTTGTCGGGAGACTGATTCATTGACATACGTGTCCAGGAAGCAGTGGAGAAGCTTTCTGTTATGAATCACCCTGATGGAGATTGTCCATTGTGTTTGTATCCTTTGGTCCCAGAAGATGAGCAGAGTAAAGGTTTGCCATTTATGAAGTTGATGTCTTGTTTCCATTGCTTTCACAGGTACGCAACCACTTCAGATATATTTTTTCAGTATCTGATTTTAGGTAACGGTTTGGGTTTTAATGTTCTCCCTTTTGTTTAAAAATATGGCAGTGAGTGCATTATTAGGTGGTGGAATTGGATTCAAACAGAAGAAAGAAGCAATGCCAGTGATTCATCAAGTGCACATGTGCCTCCTATTAGAGAATTGCGAAATCATAAAGGTATACTTGGGTCACAGTTATTTGGTAGTGCGTTGAATTTATGACTAGAAGCTTGATGAGACACTTTAGCAATAATAAATTATTTACTTCAACTTTATTAGGGATTCTTTTAAGAATGGTTGGTTTTACAAAAAGAGTAGCTTACAAAAAATTAACAAAAACAAAAGCACTAAGATAAGATTTAAAACAAATTAAAAGCTTACAAATATATAAGCATCAAGATGATAGAATGAATTTAATGAGTTCATAGCTTAGTATAATTGATTGGAAAAGCACTTAGATCTAACATCTCAATCATTCATGTCTGATCTAACAACTGATATATAAGTTCTTAACTTAGATCCTCATAAGAAGCTATTACTTATGATATCCTTCCATCGACTCTTTTATAAAATTTCTGTTTCTTTGCTAGAAACAGAGAGTGTAACACCCCACTCCCTTTAAAGAAGAGCGGGGTGGTGTATATGCATTCTCATGTTGATGTTTCAAAGTAGCATTCTTTGAAAAAAAAAAAAATTGAAAGTAGCATGATTCATAAACATTTGTTGGGAATTCGGATAGGGTGGCTGGAAACAGGCTTGTGGGGGGCTTTTCTTATAACAGTTATGTGCATAATGGGCGAGAGTTTTGGAACTTAAGAATAAGCTGAAGCATGTTCGTGACAAAATTTTCTCGGAATCTCAGAATGTCCTTGTGTGTGAGTGTCAGATTTTTGGATTCGTTGATTGCTAATTAGTGTGTAGACTGAAGGTTGTGATCAGGGAAATTTTTTATTTATTTGCAAATTGGATATTTGGGAACCATTGGAGCCAATTTATGCATTCCTCTACTGTTAGACTTTCTTCCTTTGTGAATGGCTCCCCTTCCTGGTTTGTTTGGTTGCTTAAGGGGTCTCTGGCAAGGGGTTCATCCTCTGTCTTTGTTTATATTATTATGATGGTGCTTAGCAGATTGATCTGTAAGGGTTTGGTGTGGTATCTAATGGTGCAAGGTCTTTTCAGATTCACATCTGTTATTTGTAGAGTATCTAATTAATTTTGGTGGTGCTGATTGGGGCAAATGAGTTATTTGTGGTGTCTTATTTTATGATTTGAAGCGATGTCGGGTCTAAGGGTCAATATGGATAAGAGTAAATTTTTTTCCAGACTCCAGTACGCTCTCTCTCTCTCTGTTGTGGAACATATTACTGATTGCTGCTGATTGGGATTGCAGAATTAGTTCTCTGCCTTTGACATATTTGGGTTTGGTTTTGGGGTCTTATTTTGTTCGGAAGTCTTTGAGGAATTCAATTATTTTGGAAAGGGTAGAGAAGCATCTGGCAGGAAAAAAAGCATCACTACGCATCTAAGGGGAACCTTAGTGTTTCATCTAGCTTATCTATGTACAATGTCTCTGTTCTGGTTCCTGTTTCTTATACATGCTAATCATTGGAAAATTTTCCTAGAGGCTTCCTTCAGGCTGCGTTACGCAATGAATACACCATTTGGTTGATCGGGATTAGGTGTGTTCCCTTCTTCAATGGGTGGTTTAACATTAGAAAGTCAAAACTAATTCAACTAGAATTTCTTGAGCAAATACTCATGACATTATTTTGTGTAGAGGAATCGGTAATGGAAGTGTGTGGTGGCTTGTAAATGTGGAGATTTTTTGGCACAAGGGAAGTGACGACGACTCATGGCGTAGGTTTGAGGAGAAGTGTCTGGAAGGATTTGGGGATTTTGTCACAGAATGTTTGGCTAGTGTACAAGGGAAGTGTTGTTGACTCAGGGTTGCAGCTTGTTTGAACAGGATGTTTTGTATGGCTCTGTGGCTTTGGGTACTCAGGCTGGAAAGATACATTTCTTTTACGATTTACCATAGCAGTGGATGAAATTGCTTTGGTAGGGGACCCTTCAGTTAATTTGGGGGTGTGGTTCAGTTGAATCTTGCTTTTTCTAGAAAGTGTAATGATTGGGAGATTGAAATTGTTGAAAGTTTCTAGAAAGCCTTACATTATTTTAGAGTTGGCAGTGAGTGTGGGAGCTCTGGAATGTAGTTGATGCAAGCATTTGAGGTGCGCTCTTTCTGTTGGGCTTTGTTGGATAAAATTCATTCTTATTTTGCATGGAAGCAGTTCTAGTATGCAGATCCTCTGACAGTGGTGTTTTCTCATGGACAACTTGTTCAAGGAGGATCTTAACATTGACAACCTGAACAAAAGCAGATTCAGATTGGTGTGGCCAGCAGGGCGGAAGCTGTTAGTCATTTCCTCCGTTATACATTGACATGGAAATTTTGGGTTCCATCTTCTAATTATCTGGGATTAGAATTGATCCTTGCAGCTTATATTTCAAATTTGTATGGGCAGTGTTATGGGAGATTTGTCAGGCAGGAGAATCAAGTATTATATAATACAGTTACCCTGTAGTTGTGATTCTTGGTGCCTTTGGTTGGAGTTTAATACTCCTGCATTTGGGGGTGTGCTGCATTATTTTATGTAGATTAAGGCTAACTGCCTAAGTTCATCATATCTTTTATGAGAAGACAAATACTTCTTTTTATCCTATGTTAGATTTTCTCTCTTTTTTCTATTACTTGTTTTATTTATTCTATAATTTGCCACGTATTTGTGGTTCATGAGCCTTGATGCTCTTCTAATATGCTTTTTTTATATTTATAATAAAGGAAAATGTAAGTGTTAGCTGGGATAGAACCATTTGCATTGTGTCCTTTGTAAGGGCCGAGCTAAACATACTATGTTACTACAATTGCCATGTCATGTGTAACATTATATATTTTCTGAAAGACATTTGTAGGTCTAGCTCCCTTCTTTCATATTAATTTATAATGAATGATGGTTTTTTGTCAGATACACGTGGAGCTGTGGAAGGGAGTATGGGAAACTGTCCAGTTTGCCGTAAAGTTTTTCATGCTGAGGATTTTGAACACGTGCTCGACTTGGTTGGCAATCATTCCTCACATTTGGTACGTCATCTAACCATAAATTATAAGTTTTACAATTGAAAACTGTTTCTTAGATTTTTAAAATCCATGTTCTTATATTTGAATTAAGTATTCAATTGCGATAGGGCTCATTCTGGTTGTGTCAATCCATTTTTGCCCCATACCAAAGCTATACTCAATTACTTTGAAATGCGTGGAGAACCAAAACTAAATTTGTTTTTAGATGGCCATTTGAAACTTTTGAAGATGGTAGTAAAATCTGTCCTGATAATAGAAGACCTAGTTGATGCATATCTAGAAACAAATCCGTATATTCTGAAGTTCTAGCGTCAACGTCGTTGAAGTTTTTACCTTTGTTAATTCGATCATTTGGATTCTGTAAACTCTTGTTTCTTTTAATAAGCAGTAGGATCTTACTTTCTAATATTCATTCATTCAATATTTGACACAGGAGTTGTGTTTTGTTTATAATTTAACTGAAGTTGAATGACTATTCGACTGTTTTCAGAGTCTGAACGATAATGAAGACGATTACGGTGAGAAACTCCTGCAGTCTGAGTCAGAGAATGCACGGCGACAAAACTTTGAGGCCCTATTGAAGTTACAGCAAGAAAACAGTGGTTTAATTGAACCTAAAAAAAATATTGTCGTCTTGCCTGGTATGTTACTTCCACCACCAGTCGCATCATCCACGTCTGAGACAGCCAAAGAATCTGCCGAAGAACAACAAAGAGATCCCCCAGTCACCTCAGAAATGCATTCTGGTGGTTCCTCAGGTGGGCCTAATACCCATGAGCAGAGGAGTTCCAGCTCAAGGAAGCAGAGAGTACGTAATACAAGAAGACCCGTCAAACAGTGGATAAAGAAAGAGAGTGCAGGGCAGAGTGAGTAATTGATCTGATTCTTGAGGAAAGTGAGTGACTGATATTGTTCTTGTGGGAGCTTTTTCTTTCCCCGAAGTATTCATGTCAGCCAAAGAAGCTGTATAAACAATGTGTAAAAAGGAAAAAAAAAAAAAAGGAACAAAGAAAGAAAAATAGAGAGATTCTCTCAGCAAGTTAATCATTATCTCTCTGTAAGTTAATGTTGTGTATTTGTGTAAGTTAATCATGCGATTTTGAGTTTGACATATCAAGGTATAAAATCCAAATTTTGGATCATTTCTGTTTCAGTATGAATTACAATGATCCAAGTTTATTGATGATAACTGTGCCAAAATAAATACTCTAAACCTCCCATAATCCTCTTACATTGTGGTTCCCTCTCTCTCAACCCTCACAAAGATAAAACTCATGGAGCTAATTACCGAGCCAAAACTAGTCACCTTCTCAAGGCCCAAGTTTTCGTAGGGATTAACTTGTTGGAACTCACACCCTAAGTTGGATCAACATGCATAGTCATTCTGTGTACATGCAATGCACCCGTGCATTGTAATTTTTAGCCGTTTGATTAAGTGTCCGTTTGGCATTGCTTATTTGGGGTGATAAGTGATTTTTTTAAAAAAATTGAGAAGTCCAGCCCTTTTGGTAAACTATGAGAAAATCACTTATTGTTAAAAATTGCTGTGAGAGAAAGCTATAAGTGAAAGCAGCTAATGAGCTGCTTTCATTTTCTGATTATGTAGGAATCAGTTTCGAAGATGCATTGGGTTTAATGATTATGCGGCAATCATTTTCTGATTATGCAGGAATTAGTACTAACAAAACTTTTAACAAAAAGTTTACCAAACATCAAACTGCTTTCTCTCACAGCTAATTTATCTCACAGAAAATCTGACAATGATAATTTTCACAGCACAACAATGTCAAACTAACCCTAAAAAATTTAGAATGGATAGATCGGACTGTTCATAAAACAATGCACTAGTATTACACCTATAGCAATTGCAAATTATAAGACAAAAAATCTCCACACCTAGGGCTGGTCACCTCGGCTTATATGTCATATTCTAGTACTTTGACATAGCACGGGCCCAGCCCTGTATAGGTATGGCTGGTCACCTCGGCTTATATGTTATATTCTAGTACTTTGACATAGCACGGGCCCAGCCCTTTATAGGTAGGGCTGGTGACCGACCCAAATGTTAGAATGTCCTTTTCTTAAGGTCAGACTATAATGAGTGGAAAGTTATAAGTGTAAGTTATAAGGGGTTCACTTTATAGCCATCAGATCAATCCAAGGGCTGAACTCGTTATGCTACAATCGGGTTGCAATTACCCGTTTTGAAAACAACTTCGTCAAGTGAGAGGAACGTTTCTCCCAGAGCGTGAAATCTCAAACAAATCCTTCTTACACTCTCCCTATCTAAATCTGTCCTTCCTGCCCACTTTTCCCTATGTTCTCTTTATTCCCAAGCTCTTCTCATTCACCACTCCTAGTCCCATCCGTTCCTCTTCTTCTTTTACTTCTTCTTCATCTTCTTCTTCCTCTGCTTATTCTTCGGGTGGTTTTGTAATTTAATATATAGATAATTTATGAGTTTATTTCTAAATTTTAAATTCTAATTTAGTGATTTATAAATTTAGAGTTTCTTAAGTGGTTCATAATTTCTCCAATTTAGGGATTAAGTTCAATCCACTGTGCAATCCAGTTCTCTACCCATCCATCGTCATAATCCAGCTCTCCTCAAATTTGGAACCCTAGTTTGACCCTAGCCAAGCCGCCGCAACTCACAACCTCCGTTGTCGACCTCCACAGCGAAGCCACTGTCGCGACTCCAAAGTCAAGCCACAGTCGCGACCTCGTCGTCGTTCTCCAATTCGTTCACCCCAGTAAGATTTCAATCGTTTTCTACGTCGTCGTTCTCCAATTTGTTCACCCCAGTAAGATTTCAATCGTTTTCTAGAGTTTTTTTGTTTTGTGCATGCTGTTGTTGCTATTCAATCCAGGTATTTTCAGTTGAAATGTTTTTGTTTTTCTGGTTCTGATTAATCTGTTTTTGGATTTGTTTTTTAAATTATTTAAATTATTTTTTTTTGTTAAATCGATCCTTGGGGAGGCTATGTGCTGGTATGTTTGGTTTGGTGGTTGATTAAATAATTGGTCCGGTGATGATTTTGTACTTGTTGGGCATTAATTTTTGCCAGGTATTTAGTTGATTGGTTGCAATTTGATTACATTTTTTTTCTTGATGATTATTGTACTGAAATTTGCTCGGATATTAAGTTTTTGTTGATTCTTATGCAATTTGATTGATGCAATTCTATAGTTGTATTGTAGTGGATGGAGTTTAGGCATTTGGTAGAACATTTGCTTCAGAAATTGTACTTTGCTATTGTTAATTTAGTCAATTATGGTTTTGTTTTACTTTAGTGAATTTAGTCAACCAGTATGCAACTGGCGTGATTGTAAGCATTAGTGGAAATAACCTTAATTAGCAGCTTTATGTGTGTCACTTGATTTATCCAATTAGTATATGACATAATGTAGTTGGGTGTGTCTCAACTGCAGTGATATCTTTTTGCTTAATGTTAATTTTTCCCTTACTGTTTCTGCCCCAACTTCTTTTATATCCCAACCCATTGGATCCATTGAATGGAGAGGCAGCTGCTATGCATGATCGTTCTGCTTATTAACAAAGAGTAAAAGGTAGTAATTATTTGCAGCTTTTGTGAATTGAGTATATATTGGTTGCCTCTTGTATGGTTTGCACTGACATGCTTGAGACTTACTTTTAGTTCCTTCCTTTTTTCGTTGTTCACATATACAACCTTCGTTGCAGGAGGTAGCGGAGGATTTCAAAATCATAACTGGACTGTTTTTAAGAAAGTTTTGAAGGTCATGAATCTGTGATGTTGAAACATATAAGCTTTACTGTAGGTTTATCAGAACACTTAAAACTGGTTTTAAAGTGTTATGAAATTTTACTCTGCAATAGTCATATTAAGTGGAAAATATTTGAGATTTTAAAGTTTACTTAAGAGTTCAAATCAATGGCTGTGTTGCAAGACTTGTGGCACCTTTTAATCCAAGTTTGGTTTTTGACTCCAGATGTCAAATGAGATCAGCAGTATTCTCTTCGAAGGTTTGAATTCCTTAGAAAACTAGTAATGTGTAAATAAATAATGAATCCTTAGAAAACTAGTCGTGTGCAAATAAGTAGTGAATCTTACCTGTATCAGGTGTATGCTTTTGAAACTTCTATACCCCACACATATTTAAGACTTTTGATAACATAAAACAATAATGTGGAAGATAGCTTCTTCTTTGAACCTTGAGGATCAGATATTGCTACCCATTCTGCAATTGCTGGAAGGATTTAGGATACATTAGTTACTGCATCTAATGGAAAAATGGATGGAGTTGTGAGGGTGTTGGGAAATGTAATCCAATTTTATCTGTTCTGAGATATTTTGATCCCACTGAGGATCATAGTTGACTGTTGTTTTCTGCACAAGTTTTCTAGGGAATCTTCGGAGAAATTTGTTGTCTGAAGTCGGAACCACTCAAAGCTTATCAAGGGTTTACATAACAAAGAGTTGATGAAGAAAGATTTAACTATAGACAGATATGAAGAAGCAAAGACATTTTACTGGAATACAGTTGATCCCATATTTTCTTTTTTATGTTAAAGTATCTCATGCAACTTAGTTATCAGAGTTGTACTTTTGCAGTTAGTTATAAGAGTTGTTATTCATACCTCCATATTTGATTACTATTGCAGTGAATTGTTTTGGTGTCCCCGCTGGTGGATGTTACTTATTGCTGTGGTGAACTTATTAGAATTTTTGTTTGCTACTGCAGGAAAAATTGGCATATTTCGAATAAACGAGCTCAAGGATGTTCTCACCCAATTAGGCCTTTCCACTGCATTCTGTGCCACAGTAACAGAGAAGAGCCTTGAAAAGTCAAAACATTCATAATCTACAACATATTACAAAAAGGACGTCCGTAATGGAATCACATAAAATTATATTTTTGGAGTTTTAGAGCTTAGAGAATTTCACAATGAGTTCCTACTAATTTTCGGTGTACTTTTTGGATTTTTATTTTATTTATTATGAATTTTGTAAGTTAAATCCTAGAAAATTATTATTAAATTGTGCGGAGCGACACATGGTGGATTTTTATTTCATTTATTATTATTAAAAAGTAATATAATAATATTTAATATAATAATCATTTAGGGTAAATAATAATATAATAATAATTCACAGTAAAAAGTAATATAATAATATTTTAGGGTAAACAACAATATAATAACAATTTAGAATAAAAGTAATAGAATAATAATTTAGGGTAAATAATAATATGAGAATAATTTAGGCCTCCATAATCATAAGGAGTTTGTAGTAATTTTCGATGTATTTTTCAGATTTTTAATTAATTTTTTATGATTTTTTTAAGATAAATTTGGAAAAAGTAAACAAAATGACATGTGGCGCAATCATAGGATACCACCTGTTGAAAAGAATGACTACTCTCATTTCAGCTGCAGCCACGTGTGATCCTCTATAATTTTTGTTTTTTTTGTTTTTGGATTTCACTTCTAAAATTCATAACAAATAAATTAAAAATCCAAAAAATATACCGGAAAGTCCTACGAACTCCGTGTGACGTTCTCTACACTATCAAGCTATAAAAATACAATTTAACTCAGAAAAATATAAATTGATGACAAAAACTCACATTTATTTCTAAACGATTTAAAATACTAGTTGATGCTCTATAATATAACACTCATGTTCTTTGATTCAAGGATTACCGTGGACATAAATATGTGAAATCATGATTTTAGACCTCCATAGTCAAAGACAATGTCGTAAGTAGTTTGTAACAATTTTCGGTATATTTTTCTTATTCTTAATTAATGTTTTATGATTTTTTAAAGATAAACTTGGAAAAAAAAAATAAAGAAAATGAAATGTGGAGCAATCGTACGACGCCACCTGTCGAAAACAATGACTGCTCTCCTTTCAGCTGCAGCCACGTGTGATTCTCTATAATTTAATATTTGTTTTCTTGGATTTCACTTCTAAAATTCATTAAAAAAAATAATTATAAATCAAAAAAATATACCGAAAATTGATACAAACTCCTTACAACATTGTCTTTGACTATGGAGGTCTAAAATTATGATTCCACATATTTATGTTCACGGTAATTGTCGAATCAAAAAACATGAGTGTTATGTTATAGAACACACTTTAGTATTTTGGTTTGTTTTGAAACAAAGTTGAGTTTTTGTTTCATTTTCAAATTTTATAAGTCAAAATTATATTTTTGGAGTTTGAGGGTGTAGAGAATGTCACAAGAAGTTCATACCAATTTTCGGTGTATATTTTGGATTTGTATTCAATTTATTATCAATTTTATAAGTTAAATCCTAGAAAAATAGTATTAAATTGTGTGGGGCGACACATGGCGGAAGCTGAATGGGGCGCAGTCAGTGTGTCTGATGGCTGTCCTCCTGTCAATGCGCCACGTGTCAGTTTTGATACTTTTATCAAATTTATGTTTAAAAATTCATAAAAAATTGATTAAATATCAGAAAAATACACCAAAAATTGATGCAAACTCCTGATAACATTATCTTCGATTATAAAGGTCTAAACTCATGATTTCACATATTTGAGTTCATGGTAAGCGTTAAAATCAAAGAACACGAGTGTTATGTTATAGAACATAATTTAGTGTTTTGGTTTGTTTTGAAACAAAGTTGAGTTTTTGTTTTATTTTCAAATTTTATAAGTCAAAATTATATTTTTGGAGTTTGAGGGTGTAGAGAATGTCACAAGAAGTTCATACCAATTTTCGGTGTATATTTTGGATTTGTATTCAATTTATTATCAATTTTATAAGTTAAATCCTAGAAAAATAGTATTAAATTGTGTGGGGCGACACATGGCGGAAGCTGAATGGGGCGCAGTCAGTGTGTCTGATGGCTGTCCTCCTGTCAATGCGTCACGTGTCAGTTTTGATACTTTTATCAAATTTATGTTTAAAAATTCATAAAAAATTGATTAAATATCAGAAAAATACACCGAAAATTGCTACAAACTCCTGATAACATTATCTTCGATTATAAAGGTCTAAACTCATGATTCCACATATTTGAGTTCATGGTAAGTGTTAAAATCAAAGAACACGAGTGTTATGTTATAGAACATAATTTAGTGTTTTGGTTTGTTTTGAAACAAAGTTGAGTTTTTGTTATCATTTTCAAATTTAATAAGTCAAAATTATATTTTTTGGAGTTTGAGGGTGTAGAGAATGTCACAAGAAGTTCGTACCAATTTTTGGTGTATTTTTTGGATTTGTATTCAATTTATTATCAATTTTATAAGTTAAATCATAGAAAAATAGTATTAAATTGTGTGGGGCGACACATGGCGGAAGCTGAATGGGCCGCAGTCAGTGTGTCTGATGGCTGTCCTCCTGCCAATGCGCCACGTGTCAGTTTGGATACTTTTATCAAATTTATGTTTAAAAATTCATAAAAAATTGATTAAATATCAGAAAAATACACCGAAAATTGCTACAAACTCCTGATAACATTATCTTCGATTATAAAGGTCTAAACTCATGATTCCACATATTTGAGTTCATGGTAAGCGTTAAAATCAAAGAACACGAGTGTTATGTTATAGAACATAATTTAGTGTTTTGGTTTGTTTTGAAACAAAGTTGAGTTTTTGTTATCATTTTCAAATTTAATAAGTCAAAATTATATTTTAGGAGTTTGAGGGTGTAGAAAATGTCACAAAAAGTTCGTACCAATTTTCGGTGTATTTTTTAGATTTGTATTCAATTTATTATCAATTTTATAAGTTAAATCCTAGAAAAATAGTATTAAATCGTGTGGGGCGACACATGGCGGAAGCTGAATGGGCCGCAGTCAGTGTGTCTGATGGCTGTCCTCCTGTCAATGCGCCACGTGTCAGTTTTGATACTTTTATCAAATTTATGTTTAAAAATTCATAAAAAATTGATTAAATATCAGAAAAATACACCGAAAATTGCTACAAACTCCTGATAACATTATCTTCGATTATAAAGGTCTAAACTCATGATTCCACATATTTGAGTTCATGGTAAGCGTTAAAATCAAAGAACACGAGTGTTATGTTATAGAACATAATTTAGTGTTTTGGTTTGTTTTGAAACAAAGTTGAGTTTTTGTTATCATTTTCAAATTTAATAAGTCAAAATTATATTTTAGGAGTTTGAGGGTGTAGAAAATGTCACAAAAAGTTCGTACCAATTTTCGGTGTATTTTTTAGATTTGTATTCAATTTATTATCAATTTTATAAATTAAATCCTAAAAAAATAGTATTAAATTGTGTGGGGCGACACATGGCGAAAGCT
>NW_018921413.1:157978-181877 GCF_002207925.1 Prunus avium
GAATGAATCGCTAAATTAGAATTTCAAAATTAACCCAACTGAATCCCTAATTCCTAAATCCCTAAAATAGAATTTAGAAAGAAAAAAAATTGAAATTGAATGACATGAAGAAGAAGAGAACCAGAGAAGTAGGTGGTTCAGGTTAGTGGTAAAGAGGATTACTGAAATTTGAAGACGGAGAAGAAGAGGACTTACAGAGAAGGAGAGGGAGAGAGATAGAGGACCGTAGCCAAAAATGGAGCCCATGAATACCCCTAATGTTGCAATAATAAGAAAAGGGGATCAACGAATTTATAACAGACAGAGAGTACAAAACTAATATCAGAACTCACCGCTGTCGAGAACGACAACGGAGGTCACGACTGTGGCTGGGCTGTGGAGTCGCGATAGTGGCTTCGCAGTGGAGGTCGACAACGGAGGTCGTGAGTTGCGGCGGCTTGGCTAGGGTCAAGCTAGGGTTCCGAATTTGAGGAGAGCTGGGTTATGACGATTGATGGGTGGAGAACTGGATTGGACAGTAGGGAGATGGCTGGCGAGCTGGAGCTGAGGCAAGATTTGAGAGAGTGCGAGAGAGGAGAGGAATTAGGAGAAGTTGGGCGTTAGAAAATGAATTTTTGAGATGATAAAGTGTCAATAATAAAAAAAGACCCAAAACCCTCCGTTGTGTCT
The DNA here is from genome assembly GCF_002207925.1 of Prunus avium. The sequence goes on from NW_018921413.1 coordinate 158,648, forward strand.
GTGTTGGTTGCAAGATATTTGCTGAATGGATTTTGGTTCTTTGATAACCACAAACCAGAGATGGCGAGAGAGAGAGAGAGAGAGAGAGAGAGAAGAAAAACATATTGCAGAGTGGGTGGCTTGGGAGGAAGGAGGGTTAACCAGGATGAGAGAGCGTGCTTTACACTTTCGGATTGCATCTCTTTGGTATGGGTAATTTCAACCCGGTTTTACCAAAAAGCCAATATTGAAAACTCACCGTTGGATGAAATCCAACGGCTCTTACATACCCCTCAAAAACACCCCTTATAACTTTCCCCTCACTATAGAAGCTCCCCTTTTCTTATACCTAGGTAGCCTAGCATAGCATTTCTGAATAAAAATATTTGCCCAGCCCATTAATCCTGAATCCAGTTTTATCACCCAAGACAAAAGAAAAAAAGCAAAAAAAAGGAGGTTTCTTAAAACTGATATGTTACTATCTAGTAAGTTCTTTGTTTTTAATAGAAGTTTTGTTATTGTTATATTGGTTAATATGCTTTGTTCTATATCATTTGGGAAATGTCATTTTTATAAAAAAGATTTTGTCAAAATTTCAATAAAAAATTTCCGGTTAGAAAAATTGGCTTAAAAACCCTAGTCATTTTTTGGTGAAAACCAAGGTATCCCCCGCGCGATTGCGGGGACTAACCCTCGAGGTACTGTCGGGCGCAAAGCGGGGATCTCTCCCAACAAAGTCTGCTCTATTCGCAAGCGCCTGGGATCGAACCCAGGACCTCTTGTTTAAAGGATCCAAGCCCCTTCCACTTGGACCAACTCCTGTTGGTAAAACCCTAGTCATTTTCGAATCGTAAGTTCGTGCCTACGCTTTACCTTGGTCGTCTAATAATACAAATCCAGAAGACGTGCCGTGCTTCTCTGACAACAGCCTAAAACTAAGCAAGAAGTTGATGTGGCACAATGCAGACACTCCACTTGTTTGTCATGCAAATTCCCAACAGCGGCATAATATACACCACAGAATCATATGGTTGTGATTCATCTCAAGGATGCAGCAGTACCATACAAAATAAATAAAGTCAATTACGTGGTAATGAATTATTGTTTTGATGGATGTGGATGGAGCAATGTGAATTGTGCTAGGGTTAGTTCGAACCATTTGCTTTCATTCGCTAACACATATCAATAATTGAGTCACTCATTTGCACTAGAGCAACTGATTTAAGCATTCTCATTCATTCGCTAATACATATCAATAATTGAGTCACTCATTTGTGCTAGAGCAACTGACTTAAACATTCTCATGTAAATCAAAGATGTAGCTTTTTCGCTATTTGTCTCATGAATATTAGGCCAAAATGGCTGAATATATGTCTTTTTCTTTTTAAATCAAAAGAAATTACAACGAGAATCCCCAACGGATTCCTAAATTCCGAAACTTTACAAACAATAGAAAAAGGAAAATTGGAGAACCAAATGGAAGGTTGGGTCTGATATATCATACCCTAGCATTGCCAACACATCTACTATAAAGTTTGCTTCTCGGTAAACATGCTGAAATAGGAGGACTTGAATATATTGACAAAGAGTTCGTATAGCTGAAAATGTGTTTTCGGCGTTTTACACATTTCGTTTCCAAGCTATATTCAACTCTCAACATTAATCTGATACAAAACTTTAACATGAACAATGCATAATGACGAAAAAGTCCGGAGAGATCTAAGGTCTTCATTTCGGAGCTACTTTACAAAATGGCTGCAGGCTGCTGGGGGACCAACTGAAGAACCAACCAAAGTCATGTTTTCTTCTTCTGTTGTGTGGATGCATCGTTGCATTTTTCCTCTGCCGTACAAACAGTTTCCCCAGATCCGCCCTTGAATTAATGGACAGTGCTGCATAGGAGGTCTGAAACAATGACCCAATAAATTAATAGCCGCTAATTATAGAAAGCATGCCATGTCTCGTGGGAACAAGTTGGTCAATTATTCAAAGAAAAGGTTAGTGTCACCTAATTAAAGATGCAGGACTACTATACTAGTCAAGGATTTACATGGAACACTATCATTGGACCGCCAATTTGTCTAAGAAAATTATGGAAGTAACACTGTTTTGATGATGGGATATGTTGTCCCAAACAATGGGAGCTATATTTTCGACCAAATTCCCTTCGTTTATAACAATTTCCCCTTTAGTTAATTAGTTAGTTCATACATAACTCGCATAATGAATGTGTGTTTTATACACGATATATCTTACTAATAATCGATCGAGCTTAGCATCCATGGCACAAAATTTACAGTCTGACAATAATAACATTTTTCGTATATAATTAGAGGAGGTATGGATTGTTGGAAGGATAGTAGAACATCAAAACCCGACAGAAAGTCCCAATAATGGACATGGTGAAGATTTCCGAAGGGTCTGAAGATCCCTTTTTAATGGACCTCATCATATCGCATTGAAAGAATAATAATAATCGAAGTAGTTCAATCATTCATCCAAAAAGGTGCTTGTATGAATTCATTGCCAGAACACCCCCATTAATAATACTCTTTGCTATCACACCCAGACAAATGTACGTACGAACATTTATTCCTATGTTTCAACCTATATATGAGAAAAAAAAAACAATGAAGTATGGGAAATTACATAAATAAGCCATACAAATTCATTAAAGAAAAAAAAAAGTCCCAATGTCAAACATGAATCTTGTTGGAAGGCAAGTTACCAAGAATTTAACTCTGTTTCTTGTTTCTTGGTAGGTTTAATAATGTTCTTTAGTATTGAATTCACATTTAAAGCTCTTTGTTTTTTTTTCAAATACAAGTGTGTGATAGTCTAATAATACAAGAAGGAGGAGGGTTTTTCACACAAACTACAATTGGAACCTGAGACCGTTGGTCTGTAAGTTAAGGTCATTTTTCACTGGGCTAGATCTGGGCAAAACTCTTTTTTTTTTGTTGCTTTTTCTTGAACATTATAGTAATATAACTCATGACCCGAATTAAAATATCACCTTTGCTTGTCGATGTGTAGAGTGCTCTACAGTGGATGCCCTTTACGGTTTGAATATGTTTTGATCTTGCTTTCACTTTTGTTATAATTACTAGCTACCAGAAAGGTTGACCTAATAACTTTCATATTGCAAGCATATATGGCTAGATCTAGCCAGCTACTGGTTCAAATGATTGGTATGTGATGCACCAAAGTCTTGATTTTTTCATTTCTTGCCTTTGACCCATGCCACCCAGAAAATAAAGAATTATTTTTCTGGCTAGCTGTCAAATAAATAAGCACTACATTAGGTTCTGGCTATTGAGGGGGTGGAAGAAAAAAAAAACGTAGGAACTGAAAGCGACTTACAATTATGATGGGCACAAAAGAAAATTTGTTGGTTATTTTTCCTTAGAAAACATAGTTTCCCTTACAAAATTATTGCTTATTTTTGTCAAGGGGCTGGTTACATATTGCTCACCAATCATATATATTTTCTTCCGTGCACCCTATTATGAGAGCTTTCTTCACGTCCTTGTTCTGCCATAAGTAATTAAAGGATATATTTTGGAGAGCTTCCATATCCAGAAAAAAACTATCTTCTTTTTTGTGCACTTCAGATCGTGAAGTTACGTAATGTGTGAATTAAGCAATCACTGAATACATTGGCCAATTGAATCATATACTTTTTTCTAGACTTGAATACTATATTATAATTTAAAACCAACTTTTAGTTGTTAATTAATTGCTTGTTTAACCTTATGTATGAAGCAATCAGAAAACGAATAGCTGAAAATGAAGTTGAATTGTAATTTGAGGAGTTCGATATATAAACATTTCTTCTGGAGGATAAATTTTTGCATGTTTCGGGTACACCAGCCAGCTAGTGTTTCATCTAATATACATAGGACGTGTGGTTTGGACTCTCCAACTTACTGCAATGCTTTTTTGAAATAGAAATAAAATATTTATACATCTCTTATGTATATGGATGGTACATCAATGTGGTGTACTCGGAACCTACAAAAAATTTTCATTTTGGAGAAAAGAAAATGCAAAAAGATGGAGAAAATAATTAAACAAAGTGGGCAAGTTCTTTTGTCATGTTGTGATTTCCAAAAATAGTAGGAGTTGAGGGAACAAGGACCAGGAATGTGGACAGTGAGCAGACCAGGAATGCTATTATGGCATGCATCTCTCAGTACTTCCACTTCTCACTGTCCCTTTTCTCTTGTGGTACTTTGGAACTCTATGGAGAATAATAACAAACGATTGTCTTTAAACAACTCAGTTTTTTCGGTACACATATGAGATTTTTGTACGAAGGATATCATGTGGGCTTGGGTGATATCTAATGTCAGATTTTTCTTTTTTTTTTCTTTCTTCTTTCAAATATCTTTCAAAGCAACCTTCTATATAACATGCATGTGCATGTGTTGAATTAAGACAAACATGTAAAATTACCTGCTTTAATACCATCATAACACATGTGAGTTTTCCGCTATAATTTGATCAATTAACATGTGAAATGCAAGTTATATTAGGGATTTGGTTCAAAGGCTTGTATAATATCTAATTTTTTAATATATCTCAATTATATCTATATGCCTTCCCACATGTAGTCGAATTACGACAAACATTTAAGTGAATCATATTGAGTGACATTATGAGTATGGATTATTAGGGATTTGGTTCAAAGGCTTGTATAATATCTAAATTTTTTAATATATCTCAACTATATCTATATGCCTTCCCACATGTAGTCGAATTACGACAAACATTTAAGTGAATCATATTGAGTGACATTATGAGTATGGATGACCAAATTGAGCACCACATTGAGTACCTAGACAGTCATTGTGAGAGTATACTTTCCTCTAAAACACTGGAGATAGTCGATCGTATTTTAGACCTTCTTCACTCATTGCAAAGTAATTTCGGTTTGAATGTTGATCAACTTTAACATCCTAGTGATCCTTACGAATGAGTTAGTTTAGTATCTCATGCCGGAAAGCTTAACACTAATTAAGGTGGATTAGAGTTAATATAATCAGGCTTGAAAGGGTGATTTATAGGATTAATCATCAAACCGTTTGGAAGTTTTTGACTAGTTCTAATCAGGGTTTTTACCAGACGGCTTTCAAGTCCACTCGGCTTTACTTTGGCTTAATATGGCTTTTTATGCGGCTCGTGTTATGTTTCCACATAACGGTGAACCCTGTGGATGTGTTTTAGGTCTATGTGGCTCATGCTAGGGCCAAAAAGAGCAAAACTACATAAACAGCTGTCCTGTTCTATATATACACTCGTGGAAATTAGACTAGCTAGTAGGGTTTTGATTGGGCCCACAGAGAAAGATTAAATCCATTTGATTGGTTCAAAATTAAGCAACTAGTGGGCCCTTGTTAATTATAAACTTAGAATCTATTAGGCAAAAGGGGGTGCTGAGATTGCCAGTGCATGATCATTGTCAGAATCAACAATAAGGCTTGTGAGTTTATCAGGAAAAATTGCCTGTGCATTTCTGGAATTTAATTATGAAAACAATTTTTTTTAAAGGGTGGAGGAGTGGGATAGCTGCCACATTCAAAATGTGGGTTTTGTGTTTTTAATTATTTTATTTAGATGATAATTTTGTTACTATTTTACCTCATTATATTAATTTGTTGTCTCTTAATACCTTATTTTATTAAGTGCATTTTTTTGGATTTTTTAATGTTTCACCGTTTGATATCTCAGCCTTCATATATAGATACAAAAAAAAGCCTAAAATGATATGACCATAATAGTTTTAGTGTTTACTAGAAATTAGTGTATTTGCCTATCATAGCCGGTCTTGAGATTTTGAGAGCTCTTTACGAAACATAAATTGAGGCCCTCACATAATCTAGCATGAAAATATTAAAAATAATAATTAACCATAAATTAATGCCATAATCTTCATCAATTGATGCATGTGATTCTTTAACAATGAATCTATCAAGAGCTCCCCTTTGAGAATATTTATTTTATTTTTAGTCATTTTGTATATCCATAATCGCATTTCCTAATAGGTGGCACGTCTAGATTACAAAGAAAAATTCCAAAACCTTATAAACTGAAAGGATGATCTATGAATGAAGACTTGAAAAATAGACATTTTGGATTGTTGAAAAAAAAAAATCGTAGGGTATCTTAAAAGGTGTCCCTCAATAATATATATATAAGTCAACCACATGATTATCTTTTCCATCTCTCTCTCCTCTTTAATTACATCCTTGAAAACATAAAGACATTTCTTTTTCCATCTAAAACTCTTCGGTACTTTAGTTGGACTTTCACAAAACCCATCACTTTTATTCTTCTCTTCAGTTACCGTTTTTGCTACGTAATTATTTTAGGCCATGGTTTTTTTTTTTAGGTTACTAGCTAGCTAGTGATTACTTTTTTTTTTTAACCGTTTGTCTTCAAGGGTATACTAGTGATTTGCCCCCTAAACTTGTACCTAATTTTCAATTAGCCCCCTATCCTTTTTTTTTAGAAAATTAAGGAACCGAACTAATTTTTTTCGCCAATGTACCCCCCAACGTAAAAATCTGACACTTTCCATCCATTCTGCCGTGAAGTTGAAGGTTAATTTGGTCATTTCGCGTCTCCACTGAACTGAACCCATGCTTCACCTATTAGTTCCTTCGTTTTGGCTCTATTTTTCCCCCAAAAAATTTCCCTCCATTTTTGTACCATAAACCAGAAGGGGATCTAGGGTTTAGGAGAAAACCCAAAATATTAGGAGATGAGGAGGTCCTTACCTGGCAAAGGTCATGGAGGTCATGGGTCACAGAGGTGGAATGCCGAAGGTGAAGAGGGTAGTTCATGGATGGTGCCTTCAGTCGTTTGCTACTGTGGTAAGACTGCGAAAATCCAAACATCTTGGACTACTGCACATCCAGGGAGGAGGTTTTACATATGTGGGAGGGTAAGTTTATAATTGAAATTTGGTTTGCAGATTTGAAATTTGGGTTGCTGAGTAGAAATTTGGACTGATGCACTTTTTTTCTTCTATTTTTTATGTATCAATTTGTTGGGAGAAATGTACAGAATAGATGTAGATATTGGGAATGGGGTGACCCACAAATGTGTGAGAGGTCGAAGCAAACTATACTTGGGCTGCTACGGAAAATAAACATGATGGAAGATGCAAAAAAATCTCAGCCAAAGAAGTTGAAAAAAAACCCTTGGTTTTGGGTGTCTTGTTTGTTGTTTGTGATAGTTTTGTGGTTGATGTATGGGAAAGACAAAGACAATGAAGGATATTTGCCAGAGAAGCGTATGTAATCTGTCCTATAAATAAAGGGAAGAGGGAAAGGGAAAGACAATGTGACCTGCCATGTATCAGTTGTGTTGCAGAGGTGTAAAACATGGACTTTTGGTCTTTTTGTTGAATGTAATGGCATGTATGTAAGATCCCACATCGACCAATGGAGAGGGGGTTGATGTGCCTTATATGTACATGCTCGCATCCATCTAGCACAAGGCCTTTTGGGAGCTCACTGAGTTCGGAGTCGTAGGAACTCTGAAGTTAAGCGAGTTGGGGGCCAGAGCAATTCCAGAATGGGTGACCCACTGGGAAGTTGGTAGTGAGCTCCCAGAAACAAAAACCGTGAGGGCCAGAGAGGGGGGGCCCAAAGCGGATAATATCGTGCTACGGCGGAGCCGATCCGGGATGTGACAATTTGGTATCAGAGCCACTCTGCCGTGTGGTGCGAGTGTGCCGACGAGGACGTCGGGCCCCTAAGGGGGGTGGATTGTAAGATTCCACATCGACCAATGGAGAGGGGGTTGATGTGCCTCATATGTACATGCTCGCATCCATCTAGCACGAGGCCATTTGGGAGCTCACTAGGTTCGGAGTCGTAGGAACTCTGAAGTTAAGCGAGTTGGGGGCCAGAGCAATTCCAGGATGGGTGACCCACTGGGAAGTTGGTAGTGAGCTCCCAGAAACAAAACCGTGAGGGCCAAAGAGGGGGGGCCCAAAGCGGACAATATCGTGCTACGGCGGAGTCGATCCGAGATGTGACAATGTATGAGTTGTGTTTTGACAATTTTGTTTCTAATTGGCAAAAAGGTCATATAAGCAAGCAAACAAACATAAGTGTTGCAACACTATTAAACCAAAACATATCCATTACAAAACATCTGTTCCAACATGAATCCAAGCAACACATGTGTTCTAACTGTAATCCAACCAAAATATTTGTGTTCCAATACTAATACATTGAAATCAGTATGAGAATCCTAGAACCATATCAGCTAGAAATTCATCAAAATAAAATGTTCCAAAACATATCCATTACATAAGTAGTCCTAATGTTTTGGTGTTCCAAAAACCAAAATCAGCAAATCTCAGCTACACTCTCCATGGCCTTGGTCTTTTCGGTAGAGGTACATTTTCTGAGTTTGGTTGAGAAGCATGCCCAATTTGAATTCCTTGTAAGGTAGCACCAGTTTGAGCAAGCTGCCTTGTTAGTTCAGACATTTGCCCCCCTCTTCTCGCCTAATTGAACGACAAAAATCAGCAAATCAGTCCAAATTTGGTTTAAACATTGAATGTAAGTATTGAAAGCAAATCAGTACATATGCTATTACCCCAAGCTTTGTTCTTCTAAAAGGTCTATCTTGGATTGAAGTCTCAGCTTGATTTGGTTGTTTGACAGGAACACTTGGCATACTTGTTCCCCTTCCCCTGCCTCGAACTCTTATTGCCCTTCCCCTGCCTCTAGCTTGTTCCTTGAACAAAAAAATAAAAATAAAATTATAACAAATAAAGGACCAACTTGCACCTTCAACAAAGTTCATATCAACAGAAATAATCACAAACTTCATACCTGTCTTCTGCCTCTTTCTCCATTATGACCTTCAGCTCCACAAGTTGCAGAATTGTGACCTTCACCTCCACAAGTTTTACAACAAATGACAATCCCATATCTCTTCAGCTTTGTTGCATTTTTTGGTATCTCATCAGGTTCCTTTTGCCTACTTGTTCTAGGCGTTCCCGATTGTTTGTGATAAAGAGGTGGCTTGATGGGTCTATGGCCAGTTTTTCTCCAGTATTCTTGACTAGGCATTGGAGATATATAACTCTCATAAGCCCTGTCATATGCACCTCTTTTGTAAAGTGAATGTAGAAAGTCATAAGGGCTCTTCTCTATTTTGGCAATTGCAGCCACAGAATGTGAACAAGGGATTCCACATAAGTCCCACTTTCTGCAAGTGCAGGTGTGCCTCTCCAAATCCACTACATACATTCCACCGTGGATGTTATTAACTTGATATTTCCCCCCACTAGCATATGATGCTATGCATTGAGCACTCTCAGTTGTTAGCTTCTCAACAATTCCGAAAATCCTAGGACCAACATAATGTGTCCAAACAGTTTCTCTAAGTCTAGCCATTCTTAGCATCAAATAACTTCGAATTCTCTCTAGTAAGGTCAGAATAGGCTTATCCCTTGCTTCAATAATAGCTGAGTTAAAAGACTCACACAAGTTGTTAAGAAGCATATCACACTTAGAATGAGTACTGAAGTGTGACCTACTCCAATGATTTGCTGGCCTTTCCTGAAGCCATCTGTGAGCTGCATCTGATTGAGATAACATCTTCTCCATTTCAGCTTCAAATGTGGGTATTGTAGTTGATCTAGCCGCTGCCCACAATCTTTGCTTTAATGCTAGTCCACTATGACCAGCAATCTTGAAATTATTGTGGAGGTGCCTAACACAATGCCTGTGTTCAACAGTGGGCATCAAATCCCTAATGACTTGCCCCAAACCATTTTGCTTATCTAACATGAACACCCAACCATTACCATTTTCACACCCAACATCAGCGAAGAAAATCTCCATAAACCATGTCCAAGTCTCGGTATTTTCTACTTCAACCACAGCAAATGCGATAGGGTACATCCCATTATTCGCATCAATACCAACTGCAGATAAAATCTGTCCTGGATGAGTTCCCTTCACATGACAACCATCGAAACCCACAACTGGCCTACATCCTGCAATAAAGCCCTTCTTCAATGCTCCAAAACATATATATATATTCTTTTAAATACTGGGTTGTCCCCACGCAAATCAGTCTTGGTTAATACAGTGCTGCCTGGATTGTTTGTCTTCAACTCTTCACAGTAATCCCACAATTTTGCATACTGTTCTTCAATACTTCCATGTATTCTCTCTTTAGCTATGCTCTTGGCTTTGTAAAACTGGTTTGTAGTGATATCTATGCCATAATTCTTCTTCACAATCTTCATGAAATCCGTCACAGACATATTAGGATTATCTCTCAAATCCTCATCAAACCTTTGAGCAAGCCAAGAAGAAGTGGCAAACTTGGTCTTCTGCATCCTTCCACATGAATGCTTTAGTTGATATGTCTTGATCTTAGTAGTAGGCCCTTTGCCCACATAAGATGCATATAGCTGGCAATCACACTTGACACCCCTCTTTTCTTTACCTTTTTCTTTACCCTTTTCTCCACCATTTTCTCCATTTTCTTTTCCACCATCATCTTTAGCACTTTGTACACATTTTTTATTATTTTTTTTCTGCATTTCTTTTTCCTAAACCCTTTTTTTTTTTCAGCCTTTCCTCCACTTCCACACACCACCCTAACCCTGTGAGGGTCATTATTCACCCATCTCAGTGGCCTAGCACTTGAAACTGCATAGAATCTTATGGCCTCCCTACATGGTTCCATGTTAGCAAACTCCATGCCAATATGAAATACTGGATTAAATAAATCAGTATCCCTTTTGAATTGCTTGAACCTAGGAGCTTTTCGTCTACGACTAACCTTTTCCACACCTGGATTTTCATCAACTTCATCTTCCTCTTCTGAAACACTTAGAAGATCCTCTAAATTGTAGTCACTTGGAACTTCACCAGGTTCTCTCTGTGGTTCTTCGGCAGCTTCCTCCACTACATGCGTATCAAACCACCTGTCATCTTCTGCTCCCTTTTGTCTCTCTTGTTCTTCATCTGTTTGCTCATAGTCACTATCTATGAACTGCAGGCGCTCTTCGTCATCATCCTCTGCATCAACATTTACAGCTTCTTCCTCATCTACCTGTTGCTCCTCATCTTCCTCTTCAGCTTCATTATCGGCATCATCAGCAATGATTACATCATCTTGTACATCTACATGTATCAATTCTGGTTGAAGCAAATTTTAAAAGTTAAATATAGCTGCAGAGACTTCAGTATCTCTCTGTGGTTCTGGCTTTTTTGTGATGTACAAACCGTGAACCCTTGATGCAGGTATCTAACGCACAAAATCAAGCACATCCAAGTCTCCTCGAATTGCCACATAACCTAATGTTGTGGACCTATAGCGATAATCGACTTTTATGTGGTTGTATCCTAGTGATTCAGTAACATCATATAAGTCCAGCATTGACAACTGATCTGTACTACAGTTGTCCGCCCATTGGACAGTACCTCCCACATACTTTCCCTTTTTAAAATACCCCCCATGGTGAATTTTAATTGTAAATAACTCTGGATCACCTACAAACAACAAATAATTAACTCAACAACTTCAATTTACTACAACAAACGTACCAATCGGCACCAGCCTTTACTAACATCAGCCACACACAGACAAACCAACGCACATGCTTTACTTTGGGACCACACTTTTCTATTCAAGAAGGAATTTTACAGCAAGGCAAGAAGATGGAAAAATCCAATTCTACCGACAACTTATGGACCACAACCACTTAAACAATGAAAAGAAAGGGAAAGTTGAAGAAGACTTACTATACTTGGGAGGCTGCCCACTACTCTGTACTTCGACGAGTGTACTTTCGTCGCTTGTTATTTGCGCGACGAATTCACATCGTCGCATTTTGTATCTGCGACAACTACTGTTTCGTCACGCAACTATTTTGCGCGACGAAATAAGTGCCGTCCCTGAAAGGTTTGTGCGACGAAGTAAAATCGTCGCGCAATGGTTTGCGCGACGAAAGAAGGACCGTCCCTGAACGTTTGGTGCAACGAAGTTTCCTGTGCGACGAATGTACATAACATCTGTCGCGCAAAGCCTTTCTTTACGATCTTTGCGCGACTAATTTTGCGCGACGCTACAGCTGTCGCACTGTTATTTGGGCGATTGCTTTGTTCTTTGCGCGACGATTTTGCTTTCGTCGCCCAAACTGTAAAATGTGGTAATGACATGCATCTTTCTTGGTCAATACAGGTGTGTTGCTTCAAGAATCGTATGACAACCTCACCGATTTGTCAACGTCAGCCACTATGTAGGTCGATTTCATGAAATCCCCAATTCCCCCAAACTTTCGAACGCTCTAATCTCAGTTTGTTTGCTCCTTTTTTTTCTTTTTCTTTTTTTTTCCTGAAAGTGACCTAGGCCCCGTTTGGGATTGCTTTTTTTGGCCAAAAATTTGCTTCACTTTAAAATTAAGCAGTTTAAGGTGTTTGGTAAAAATAAAATATCCTGATTATTTTAAAAGCAGTGGCCTTTTGACAGCAGCTTTTAAAAGCAGGCTCTGAGTTGCTTTTCAAAGCTACTTTCAAAAGAAGCAGATATGAGCCTTTAATGAATTTTTTTAATTCCCAAAATACCATTATTCATTTTAAAAAATGACACCACCTCCACTTCCACATCCAACTCCACCACCTCCACCACCACATTCACCAGCTCCACAACCACAACCACAACCACCGCCACCACCACCACCACCACATCCTCATCCTCCGCCACCACCACCATAACCACCACCTCTTCCACCACCCCCACCTCGTCCACCACCTCCACAACCAACACCACCACCACGCTGCCACCACCACCACCACCTCCACCTCCACAACTACCATCCCCACCATCACCACTACCACAACCACCAACTCCACCTTCATCACCACCACCACCTTCATCACCACCTCTTTCACCACCACCACTACCACCACATGATTAGCACACCACATGATTAGCACATAACACTTTCAACATCATGTCTATTTTAGTCATTATTCACAGTTATATATTAAAATTTACCAAACGATTTTGATACTGCTTTTTGTACTAACAGCACTTTAAAAATATTGTTTACCAAACATGGCACTGATTTACTTTATAGCTAATTATTTTCAAAGCACAGCAGAAGCAACTTTTTTAAAAAGTGACAGCAATCCCAAATTGGGCCTCTAGCCTCCTTCGACTTTTGGATTTACACTGGGTTGACTTGTGTGGACACGCGAAAGGACTAAAGTGCCCTCCATCTTCACAGCAGAATGGATGGAAAGTGCCAAATTCTGACGTCAAGGGGCACATTGGCGAAAAAAAAATAGATCGGTTCCTTAATTTTCTAAAAAAAAAGGATAGCGGCTAATTGAAAGCGAGGTACAAGTTCATGGGGTATTTCACCAGTATGCCCTCTCTTCAATAATCTCTCTACTCTTTTGGCAAAACAAAATAAAAAAATAAATTCTCTCCACTATGCTTTCTTTTACTTCTTTTTTGTTTTGATCCATCGAACCTTTTACTAATTCTTCCATTTTTTTTTGTTTCATTTCATCTATCTTCACCATTTTAATTTTGTAATTTTGTAATTTTTCATCACACTTTTTCATGATTGTTTTTCTTTTTTTTCTTTACAATGTTTTTCAATCTCACTCTAATGATCTCCCTTTTCTCCTCACTTTAGGCTCTCCTAATGAACTTATTCGTTCAACAAAACACAACATATATTTTTTTTATAGTTGAAACCATTGTTTTTCAGCCATATTCATCAGAGTTGACAAGATTAATAAACATATAGATTGCATACATTAGCAAAGTCAAACGATGTTAAAAATTTCATTTCTCATTCCATAAACAACACTAGAGCTTGATATATGCAACAATCCATCAATCATTAACCAAAAGTAATTGTTCACAACATTCTTCTTTCTTTTTCAGTATGGAATTGTCTACAATAGTTAAAAGTGCAAAAATACTCAGTACTCAAAGAATCAGTACTCCCAACAACCCTAAAATACTCCATGAAAATATCCAGTACAACCCTTCAATCATAACTCAAATCATTCAGTATCCCTCCAACCATCTGCATATGAAGAAATCAAACCAAATTCAGTCATAACTCAAAAAAAGAAATCAAACCAAGTTCAATCACAACTCAAAGAATAATTATATAATTATTCATCCGTTGCTCCAGGCTAATTGTTTTTTTTTTTTTTCCATCTCATTGATTTATAATTTAAGAGTACCACTAATTTAACTCTAGACTTAAATTTAATAATACCAATTCATAATGAATTGATGCAATAAATGAAAGGAAAACACGAATTCAAGTGATGTTGCGTTGGTGTAATTTATGTGATTCAAATTAAAAAATAAATAAATAAGAAGATAATATGCATGCAAAAGAGCTATTGGCACTAAACACATAATGGTTAAGGGCTAGAGGTGCGTGATGACTCCCCAACTAATGGTGAATAAGCTTCCGACATTGCAATGGTTTCACTTTTCCGATAAGTCCAACAAAAAATGATGAAGAAACTTAAGAAAGAGATGAAGACATAAGAGAATAATGGAGTGGGAGAGAGTTGTTTGTGGAAGGAAGAAATGTGTGCAAGGAAGAGCAATAGAAATGAAGAGGGACAAGCAAGGAGAGAGAAATTGAAGTAATGATTGCTACATCTTTTCAAAAAGTAAAAATAGAATATTGATTTTTTTAATTTAATGTCCAAAATTATTATCGTGTGTATGCCATTGTAAACAGACAGAAAAGCACGGATGAGTAGTACAAAATACATGACATCTGCACGATAATAACGTCCGGATATCCGCATAGGAGAATTTCTGTATATATATAGTCCTCTTCTATTTTCGATCGATCTATAAACATATATGCATATTTCTATTTTAGGGTTTTGGAGAATTAAAAATGCGCACGAGGGCACACCCGCACATGCACACAATTGAAGCATGAGGTTTTATTTTTTTGAAAGACTAATTGAATTGAAGCATGAGGTCAGCATGTAAAATTGCAACTCAATTGTTCTTTGATTTGTTACATTAAAACTCACAAACCAGTTCCGTGACACAAGACCTGGTTTAGCCCAACAATCCCCGTGCCGTGCGGCTGTGCCTACGTGGACATGCAGTGAGAAAAACGACACACCGTTCGCAGCTTTAACCGCCAAACCAAGCGGAGCCGAGCGAGTCGTCGGAGTCAGCCCGCGCAAGCTGAGATATTCTACGGTGAGTCGCAGCTGTCGTTTGGCGGTTTATAATTGAGAGGGGCCTACCAGTAGTGCATTTTGATTGGAAATTAGAAGAAAATCATTGGATGTGACTCTGACCCCACCTTCCTTCCCCATATCTTCTAACTTACCGTCCATCTCTCAGTGCGGTTTTTCTGTTATGACTTCCTCTCTCTTCCCTCACCAACCAATCAACCCTAGATAATATCTCATGCATCCGAGAAATACCTTTTCTGGGTTTTTTTTATTCTAAATAAATCAAGTATTGTCTATGGATCCTATATATGTCCAAATTTGATGACCATTTTCTATTTCTTAAATAGAATCAATAGTTTTTAATTCTAGCTCATTATTGTTTAGAATTTATTTTCGTTAAAACTCGGTTGGATATTATAAATATGTTATTAATAGACTTGTTAATGATGTCACTCTATATAAAATTAAAATTTAGGGCGAGGAGTTTGTTTCTAAAGTGATTAAAAGAATTCACTCATGAGTCATACACATGAGGTTTTGTATTTGCTTCTCTACCCAATAATATAATTTATGGTAAAAAATTACTGACTATGCAAATTATCTTGTTGTATTTGCATCAACTCAATTTGTTAAAAATTATGTCATAATTTCATTCAAATGAGAACTTTTTTTTTTTTTTTTTTGAGAGAGAGAACTTTTTTAGTATAACAATCACACCGTCACGTGATGTTATTAATTTATTTATTATAATATTGATGAATGTCAAATAACTAAAGTACATAAATATACATATTATAACATGAATGAATGGTCACACTCAAAAATTACTCCATACAAATATATACGAACCCAAATTGCAATGTGTACGCATACCCTCTCTCTACCTTTTCATTTCTCTCTCTCTCTCTCTCTCTCTCTTTGATCAAAAGGTAGAGAGACTTTAACAAAAGTCTCACTCTGCTCTGTTCTTCTTTCCCCTCCTCTGCTTTTAAAGTACATGTGTGAAACACTTTCCTCTTTTCCAATTTTCGTTTTTCAAATTTATTCCTCATGAAATTTTTTTTTTTTTTTTTTTTTTGGGTGAAAATTCCTCATGAAATTAAGCACTATCTACATATATATATATATCTCCTCTCTCTCTCTCTCTCTCTCTCTCCATATACACTTTTTGTAATTATAAAAGGCCCATCCCCCTCCCCTTCAACAATGCAACTACAAATTGCCAGCTCCCAACATAGAAAGTGAGAGAGACTCGGTGAGAGAACTCTAGTCTCTTCTCTTTCTGATATTGTGTCCTCTCTCGCCATCGGAGAGCCACCCAAGTGATCCAAATCGGTACATACCCACATAACGCTCTACAGCTCACAATGAGGCTCTCTATCAAACCCGTAACCACTCCAAATCCCTCCACCCTCGTCGTCCCTACCCAAAAACTCAAGACAATAATCAGCTGCTGCACTCTCACTCAATCACCAACATCCTCAACCCCCAATCAGGCCACTTTCACACAAAACCTACCCAACTGGGAGCAGCTGCTCAACCCAGTTTCCCTCAGCTCTCTAACACTCACCCAGCCCATCACCCCCATCACCACCACCACCGCTGTCACCGCCACAAAACAACCCATTCGCAAAATCTGGGAAGAGTACCAAGGCGTCAAGAACTGGGAAGGCCTTCTAGACCCACTGGACGACAACTTACGCGGCGAGATTCTCCGGTACGGGCAGTTCGTCGACGCCGCATACAAGGCGTTTGACTTTGACCCGGATTCACCGTCCTACGCAACCTGCAAGTACCCCAAGAGCTCCTTGTTCGAAAACTGCGAGCTCCCGGCGACTGGCTACCGCCTAACGAAAAATCTACGTGCCACGTCTGGCATCCAGCTGCCACGGTGGATCGAAAAGGCTCCCAGCTGGGTCGCCACGCAGTCCAGTTGGATTGGCTACGTGGCGGTGTGCCAGGACAAGAACGAAATCGCTAGGCTAGGGAGGCGCGACGTGGTGATCTCCTTCCGAGGCACCGCCACATGTTTGGAGTGGCTCGAGAATCTTCGGGCCACTCTCACGCACCTCCCGTCTAGAACTAATAACAATTCAGGTCTAAACGAGTGCGAGCCAATGGTGGAAAGTGGTTTCTTGAGCCTCTACACCTCAGGGACCCACTTAATGCCAAGCTTGCAACAAATGGTACGTGAAGAGATTGCACGTTTGCTTCAATCGTACGGCGACGAGCCACTCAGCCTGACCATCACCGGCCACAGCCTCGGGGCCGCACTTGCCACTCTAGTAGCCTACGACATCAAAACGACGTTCAACCGGTCCCCGCTCGTCACCGTCATGTCGTTTGGCGGGCCACGTGTTGGCAACCGGAACTTCCGGCGTCAGCTGGAAAAGAAAGGAGCCAAAGTGTTACGCATTGTCAACTCTGACGACGTCATAACTAAAGTCCCCGGTTTCGTAATCGACGAGAACGAAAGGCGCCATGTGGCCTGCGACCGCGGGGCCCACAAGAGGGTGGAGATCCAGAACTGGCTCCAGAAGAAGGTGGAGGACACGCAGTGGGTGTACGCAGAAATAGGGAAGGAGCTGAGGCTAAGCAGCAAGGACTCTCCGTACGTGAACGGCACCAACGTGTCCACGTGTCACGAGCTCAGCACGTACCTCCACCTGGTCGATAATTTCGTCAGCAGAAAGTGTCCGTTCAAAGCCACCGCTAAGAGATTGTTAGGTAGACACTGCTAAAAAAACCTTAGAGAGAGAAACAACTAACGACATCGTTTTAATTGTCCCCTTTGTATATACAAAATGTATTTTCCCCCCAAATCGGGTGAATTACAAATTGAGAGAAACTAATTAATCAGCTGATTTTGGTGACCGTTCTATCCTTCTGTTTTTATTATTATTTACAAATAGTGAAATATTTACAAGATTCTTTCACACTCACAACAAAGCCACACAACTATGCACATGCTAACTTGGGCTGTAGCCCAGGTGACTTGATTTTTTGTAGTTCAAACACCCAAGCGCACCCCACGCACCCACACTTAGGAGCTGCTTCACTCTCCTCAGCGCAGCTGCTCTATCTACTCATCACAAATGTAACAAGCTATCGTTGTTCATTTGAGTCGAACTTATGACCGTTCTATTCTCGATGGAAATGAAAATGATTTTGGCTCCTCCACAACGCACCCAAGGGTAAAATAGTAAAATCACCTTACCATTCTCTCTCTCTCTCTCTAAACACGTAGCAATGCAGCTTTAGAGCACTCGCAGTCACAGCAGCAGGAGCAGGTGGTTCTTTTATACGTAGACCACCGGCCCATGTTTGCTTGAGCCAGCTGACGCAACGCAAAAAGGCCAAGATTGTTTTCTTCTCATTGGGTGGTGCAGAAAGACAGGAGTACCCTCGATACCGACCCATAATTACGTGCGTGTGCCTTTGTCTGCACCGACCTCGTCCTGCTAGGCTAGCATATGGCGTTGTACATACTACAATTTTTGTTGTTGACGTAAGTAGAGTCTGGGGTAGCGCCGTCCATACCGAACACTCTCTCCGTCGGTTTAAGTGAAAATGACCAAATTGACCCTCTGCGCCGTTTTTTTACTGCATAGAGGCCAAGTGTTTTAAGCGCACCAAACAGAAGAATTGGGGTCAAAGTGGAAAAGAGCAGCGACCAATCATTTGGAAGTGGAGGTTACAAATGAGTGCTACCGTTGTTTTGCCCTTAAAAAGGACATGACTAAAACTATTTATTTTTTTTTAAAAAAAAAGATACTATTTTATGTTGTTATTCTTCATGCCATAATTTTTTATATTTACCTATGTTCTCCTCTCCCTCCAAGAGTTAGAAATTGTGTTCTCAACCAATAATGATTTTAATAATGCAAAAAATATTTTAAACCTCCATTTAAAAGGAATTCAAAGTTTATTTTATTTCACAAAAGAATTCCTTTGTTTTGAGGATAATTTTTTTCCCCCCGAAGTTAGGAAGGGGGAAACTCATACACACGGATACCATGAGGTTTTGAATTCAGGACCACTTAGGAGCACACCAAAGACTTGGGAAAATCCAACTAACACCCCATTGATGATTTTTTTTTTCAATTTTAGAGTTCGGCTTATTTTGCCCTCTTATAATAAATATTCTCAAACTTGATAATTTCTATAGATTTTTATTTTCATTTTGGAAAGAGATAATTTCAAGTAGTTGATAATTTTTTGCGGAAACTTTTGTTCCAATATTTTTATTATTGGTAAGATTTGTACTATGGTATGGTATATGTTATATTATCCAAGGTATTAAATGTTTTCGCCGATATTATCGGTTTTTTGAGGGGGCGATATTTTGGCAACTTTCCAACTAATTATTGTCAATATATCACGATAACATCGAGGTCGATAATTTCAACATTTATCATGCATTATTTGGGCAATATATCGCGATATCAAACCCAAAAATACATGAAAATGTTGAAAACTCTCCCTTTTGCGCATACAGGGATTCGAACCTCTTCCACTATGCACCAAACCTAGCACCTTATCCAACTCGCTGAAGATGGGTTTGTGATTAGAGTTGCGGCATGTAGTATTTATAACATCTTTAAAAATGTCTGCAATCTAGGATAAATTTCTATATTAAAAAACACCAAGGGGGATTCGAACCCCTCCCATTTTACTACTTCAACACCTTAACCACCATATCACTTATGTCTTTGTAAAAATATGCTAAACTATTTATATATATACATGGTGTGTTTAATCTTCTTTCATTAATTACTACATATTTTCTACACTCACAGTGTTTGCCAGCTCGCTATATAATCAACTTAAATAAGTTAAATCCATCATGTAATGTATTTCCTTCCAATTTTTTGTGATAAACTAATAGATAATTGACTAAATAAACATCCTGCAAAGTTTCAATAAAAATTTCCAAGTTTTTCTTGCAATTTCCGTGGTTTTTATTCAATTTTTATCAATATTGATAATATCCGAATATTTCCATCGAAATTTCCATGTTTTTGGACTATTGATATTTCCGATATCATCGATATTTTAGACCTTGATATTATCAAATAAAAAAAGTGTTAATATTTTGAATCTTTGTTTGTATTATGTGAATTATCATGATGTAATATGTATGACAGAACTAGTCAATTTTTGTAATGAATATATAGGTTTTGATTTTCAATTTTTCTTTGGTTAAATTATTTTTTTCTGCATACCATTGCTCTTCTTTTTGGCGCATTTTGCAATATAATTCAATGATATGAACTGTTTGATTTTTAGATCCTCCTTTAAGGCCATCTTCAACCCAAGGGGTGGAAACCCAAATTATGAGTTTTAAGTCCAAAAATCTTCTCCAAACCATGTATTTTGAGGGGTGGAAATTTGAGAAATGTCAAATTTGAGGTGGAACTCCAGTCCAAGTTTTCCATGGACTGGTATTTTAGGTGGAGCCCAAACTTTGTTTTTTTTTTTTTTTGGCTTGGAAGCCCATGTGAAGATGAAAAACTGATGGGCCCCGCGTTATAGGTTTGCTGTCTGGCCAGCAAGTTGTGTGACATAGCTGGCCCTTGTGCAAGTTGATTTCAACGACTATATTTTCAAAAGTTGTGCTGTATTGTTTGTTTATTTATTTATTTATTCCAACAGCTATATTTTACATCAACGATCAGGATTAATTTTAGGCAATATGAATGGTAAAATTTCACATCTAACGGTCAAAATAATATTTATAATTAATCTAAATCATATCCAACTCCAAAACTTATTCCAAACTCTATAAATAGCCATTCATTTGGTAAATAATCCACCAAAAATCATTTTTTTCCTTTCTCCCTTTGTTATATTTTTTCATTCTACTTTCATACTTATTGAGAATGGCCCCAAAACCCCAAAGAGGTGTGAATTGGAAACCACAAGAAGATGAGGCATTGTGCAAAGGGTGGGTTTCTATCTCTAAAGGTGGGGCTATTGGCACAAATCAATCAAACGACTCATTTTGGTTGCGTGCGTACCAAAAGTTTTTGGAAAATGATCCGGGCATGAGCGGAGCTGGGGTACGATCACCGCAAGCTATTACTTCTCGGTTCAAGATCATCAACCAACAATGTTCTATAGGGAAGTCATGTATGACAAAGGCCAATGCAAGGCATGTGAGTGACTCCAATCTTAAAGATATGGTGAGTACCCCTTTTTTTTCAATGCTTAAATTTATAATTCTAATTCTTTTCAATTATTAACTTGATTTTTATTTTATTTCATGGGTAGGATACAAATACAAAAACACTTTTCTTGAATGATAATAAACCTCCGAATAGGCCTTTCAACTTGTATCATGCATAGCAAATCTTAAAAGATTGCCCAAAATGGAACGACCTATGTGAATCTCCCACACAAACATTCAAAGATTCTTCTCATAGTGGCAATACATTCAATTTGGATGAAGATGAAGATGATGTGGTCATGCCCACTCCAAGGCCGTTGGGAAGAGATAAACAGAAGGATGAAAAAAAGAAAGGGAAAGGTGTTGAAGGTTATCTAAACCAAAGTAGAAAGTTCTTGTCTAAATTGGTTCAATAAGGAAATGAGGCAAAGGAGGATAGGAGGCGAAAGTTAGAGTTCCTACAAGAGCAACATTCCTATCAAATCCAACGAGATAAGGAGGCAAATGAACAGAGGATAATGTCCATGGACCTATCCAAATTTACTCCAAGAAAGAAGAAGTATTGGGGAATAAGCAAGGCAAAATTATTGAGGCCCAGATGAATACAAGTTCCCCCTACAATTCCAGAAGACAACTCTGGAGACTATTATCCAAGCCCTCCGCATAGTGGTTATTAATTTATGTTTATTTGTAATTGTTGTTTATCTTTATTTATAATTGTCGTTTATCTTTATTTGTAATTGTTGTTCCAGGCATACGTATAGAAGACAATTATGGCAATGGCTTCAATGAAGGGTTCGAATTATTCCGAGCATACGTATGGTGTTGTATTTATTTTTAAGTGAAACTCTAATTTGGAATTGTAATCTTTTTAGGTTAAAATGTTTAGAAAATTAAATCACGAATGTTGAAACAAAAATAATGTCAAGAAAAATTAATGAGAAAAAAAAAATTAGGGGTTAATCATTCTGAAACAATTTAATAAAGTTGCAAACTCCAATTATGAGTCTGTAAGGTTGGAGGAAAATTTTTTTGAGTCCTAAAATTACATGAATAGTTGTATTTTGTCGGGTGGAAATTTGAGTTTAGAGATGGCCTAAGAATCATACGTTGAAAAAAAAAAAAACTAGTAAAATTTGAAATAGTTTCGCTAACTGATTATCATCATGAATATTTCATTGTTTTAGCAAAAATATTGTGTTTCTCTATTTGTTGTGCTATTATTAGATGACTAAAAATGACTTCGAATTATTGTAATTTTTTGTTAGAATGATCCCTCAATGAACCATTAGGATTATCGAATTGCAATGATGGTTAGACCCACATGCCATTTTTTTGGGTGAATGGTAAAAAGAATCTTAATATATATAATAGACGGTTTGGATTAGTGAAATACAATTCAGAGTAGGTCATACAAGGGTGTCCCTCAAATAAGCTTATTTGAGAAATCCTTCAATAGAAGCTCTCTGTATATTATATATATGTTTACATAAGGTACAGTTTGTGTGGAAGGTGATCGTATTATGATTTTGGAACCTCTAAACCCTACTAAGTAAGATAGTTAACTCTAGTTAGAAGCAGAACTATATCTACGATGAATGAACCCTTCATTATCAAAGATGACTCTCCAGGCATGACTTACACGTTGTTTTTTGGGGGAAATAGCGTGGCATGTGAGAGACTACACATTACATTTTGAGATTAATGCTACTTGCCTGTTAAAATATTATATATAGCCTCCAAGTGCACAATGAAATTTTGAGACTTGCCTAAATTTTATGTGAGATTACATAATCTATATATATAAAGAAAAAGGCAAAGAATGGTAAAACATTCAAAATACCAGAAA
>NW_018921413.1:186264-220845 GCF_002207925.1 Prunus avium
GGTTGATTCCCATTGTTATTGTTTACTAATTTTCATGAATCAGAATCCAAATTAATTTGATTACTAAAATGTCCGGCACATTTTCACCACAGCACATATATAATTCTCAAATTGGCTAAGGAGACCAAACTAATACTTCAGCAAACCAGTAAGGCGATGTAAACATGAGGCTGAACAAGATGAACAACAAGAGCCTAGTTCAATGATAATGTTAATAACACCTTTGTCCAGAGCCAATTTCAAACAAAAAAATAAACTCCAATAAATATATTTTTTCACCTACGTAACTAGTAAACAATCAAATAATAATAACATGCATAATCTTCATACGATTAAACTCCCCATAGTTGGAATTATGGTAAAGTGGTAAGGGTATTTTTGGAAGTTATTAAGAGAAAACAGGAATGGGAATCGTATCGACTACTCCCCCTAGTTGATCTGATATCTAGTTTTAAGGGGATGTGATTACGGATTTTGAGGTGGGGCCCACTTATTTTTTTCATTCCTGATTGCAAGTAAACGCAAGGGAAGTCAGGAATGGAAATCATTCCCTTTCCTCTCATACCCATTACTCATACGTAAACATGCCCTAAAAGTAATCATTTTTCATAACTTATATTACTTTGGACCCCAAGGTATAACCTAATTTAAATACTTATCAAACCTGATATAACTTAGTATCCAGTGCACGGATCTAAATAGGAATATAACATTCTCCCACTAGATCAAGCACTAGAACACTAAGCTTTCATTCCTGATTGCAAGTAAACGCAAGGGAAGTCAGGAATGGAAATCATTCCCTTTCCTCTCATACCCATTACTCATACGTAAACATGCCCTAAAAGTAATCATTTTCATAACTTATATTACTTTGGACCCCAAGGTATAACCTAATTTAAATACTTATCAAACCTGATATAACTTAGTATCCAGTGCACGGATCTAAATAGGAATATAACATTCTCCCACTAGATCAAGCACTAG
This sequence comes from Prunus avium, assembly GCF_002207925.1. The sequence goes on from NW_018921413.1 coordinate 187,249, forward strand.
AACACTAAGCTTCTGTACTGCAAAAGTTTGATAATCTTTATTGGTCATGAGTTTAAAACAGTTAAGTCCTTCCCTTCAAGCTACAATGAAAAGTGATTAGACAAAACGAACAATAGACAAGCACTACTCTCCTTTATTTATTTATTTATTTTTTAAAACAGGCTATCTATAATCACATAATGCAATCTCAAAACACATGAAGCACCTACAAACGCGAACCTTAACATGTATTGATCCGTAATGTGAATCTTTATGCTTTTCAGTACATACACTCAAAATAATTAGGGTTTAAACTGATGTGTTCATTCTTCTCTCAAGGAGGAATATATATACTACATACAGAGTGGGTACAAATAGGAAAGCTCTCCTTTATTTATTTATTTATTTTTTAAAACAGGCTATCTATAATCACATAATGCAATTTCAAAACACATGAAGCACCTACAAACGCGAACCTTAACATGTATTGATCCGTAATGTGAATCTTTATGCTTTTCAGTACATACACTCAAAATAATTAGGGTTTAAACTGATGTGTTCATTCTTCTCTCAAGGAGGAATATATATACTACATACAGAGTGGGTACAAATAGGAAATATGTACAAAATCTCCTAATTCTACTCAAATTAGATAATTACAATAAAATATAAATTCTATTCCTAATATGAACAAATTCTATTCCTAATAAGAACATTAACTCACGCCAACACTCCCCCTCAAGTTGGTGCATAGATATTGGTAATGCCCAACTTATCAAGTGAGTCTTCAAATCGGCCCTTTGACATGACATGGGTCAACATATCTGCAAGCTGCTCCGAAGAAGGCACAAAAGGTATATAAATTACCTTATGCTCCAGCTTCTCCTTAATGAAATGCCGATCAACTTCGACATGCTTAGTTCGATCATGTTGCACCGGATTGTTAGCAATTTCAAATGCAGATTGATGATCACAATGGAGCTTTGTAGCAGCATCCGGTTTAAACCCAATTTCAGCAAGTAACCACCTCAACCACAGTATTTCACAAACCCCTTGGGCAATCCCTCTGTACTCAAACTCTGTAGAGGACCGAGACTCAACGTTTTGCTTCTTGCTACGCCACGTAACTAGGTTACCACCAACAAAGGTGAAGTAACTTTATGTAGAACGTCTATCTGTAATATTCCCTGCATAATCTACGTCAGTATAACCTTCTAGATCCAAGTGACCATTTTTCTTAATTAATAGACCTCTCCCTGGAGCAGACTTTAAGTAACTCAGAAGACGCAGCACAACAGCCATATGATCCTTACTGGGTGAATGCATAAATTGGCTAGCAACGCTTACCGCATAGGCAATATCAGGGCATGTCAATGATAAATAAATCAATCTCCCAACCAACCTTTGGTATCTTTCTTTGTTAGTTGGGACCTGATCCACATAAACACCAAGTTTATGATTCTAAACAATAGGTTTATGAGCTGATTTACAATCAAGCATTCCAATATTTGCTAGCAGGTCCATGACATACTTCCTTTGTGAAAGAAATAAGTCATGTTTAGATCGAGTGACTTCCACTCCTAGAAAATATTTCAGACTGCCTAAATCTTTCATCTCAAATTCAGATGCTACACACTTTTGCAATTCCAATTCAGATGCTACACGCTTTTGCAATTCCTCAATTTTTACAGTATCATCACCAGTCACAATCATATCATCAATATAAATAAACAACAAGGTCACCTTACCAGCCCTATGTTTAATGAATAGAGTATGATCAGTATTGGCCTATTGGTAACCAAACTTCTCCATAGCTGTAGTAAATCAGCCAAACCATGTCCGAGGAGACTGCTTTAACCCGTACAACGCCTTTTTTAATTTGCACACGTTCCCCGTGTCACCGGTGATGCTATACCCTGGTGGAAGACTCATGTACACTTATTCTTCTAGTTCACCATGTAAGAATGCATTTTTTACATCAAATTGCCTCAGGGTCCAATCCAAGTTTACTGCTAAAGACAACAAAACTCTGACAGTATTCATCTTAGCCACAGGTGCAAAAGTATCATGATAATCAACTCCATATGTCTTAGTGAACCCTTTAGCTACTAATCTTGCTTTGTACCTCTCCACAGTACCATTTGCATTATATTTAACTATAAACACTCATCTGCATCTTACAGGCTTCGTTCCCTTTGGTAGATCAACAATGTCCCATGTATTATTTTTCTGCAGCACCTCCATTTCAATATTCATGGCTTCAGCCCACTTTGGATCATTAAATGCCTCCTCAACACGAGTTGGAATTTTAATACTATCCATTCTAGTCACAAACGCTTTGCACTCAGGAGATAACCTGTGATCAGACACATAATGGGCAATAGCATATCTTGCTTTGCCTTCTGGTGAGTAACGATCAAGTGGAACCCCACGGTTCCGTCTAGTCGGTAAAACATAAGAATTATCAGCAGTATGAATAGAAGCACTTACCTCAGGAATATCAAGGGGAGCTTGATCAGGTACTATTAGAGAAACTTCATGGGGGGCAATCAGTTCAGTGACAGCAACGACATCAGTTAAAATAGCAAGTTCAGCTGGTGTAGCAAGTTCAGCTAGTGTAGCAAGTTCGGCTGGTGTAGCAGGTTCAGCAAGTTCGATCGATTCTTCTCTTTGTATCAAACTATCCAATACTACTACCCTTTGTAAATCTAGCCAGTTATGTCCTTCACTACTAGTCTCCCCCTGAAGGACATGCTCGGGTGTATCAGAGAAGAACATTTCATCCTCAATAAAGGTAACATCCATAGAGACATATAGACGTCGGGTTGCAAGATGATAGCATCGGTAGCCTTTCTGATGAGGAGAGAAACCCAGAAAGATACAGCGGAGAGCACAGGGGTCCAGCTTACTCATTTGATTTTGATGGAGGTGAACATAGATGACACAACCAAACACCTTTGGAGATAGAGTCAACATAGAAGAGGCAGAGATATGATGGGTCAGTACCTGCATAGGAGTTTGGAAATCCAAAACTCGTGAAGGTAGATGATTCAAGAGATAAACTACATAGGTAATAGCCTCCATCCAAAACCGTTTTAGAACTGACGCACCAAGCAACAGAGAATGGGTAGCAACAAGGATCTGCCCATTTTTACATTCAGCAACCCTGTTTTGTTGTGGTGTTTGAGGGCAAGTAGTCTAATGAAGTACACCCTTAGTGTGAAAAAAATAGGATGACACCGAATTAACAAATTCTCCACCATTATCAGATCGAAAAACCTTGATATGGAGCATAAATTGAGTCTGAATCATCTGATAGAAACACTAAAAAATTTCGACCACATCACTTTTATTTTTCATCCCATATAACCATATCATACGAATGCAATCATCCACAAATAACACAAACTAGTGAACTCCCAAAGTTGTAGAAACAGGGGAAGGTCCCCAAACATTAGAATGAACTAAATCAAATGGCATAAGCCGTTTATTACAACTTGGAGGGTAGGATACTCGATGACTCTTAGCTAAAATACAAGTCTAACATTGGAAAGTAGACTTGTTGACACCACTAAATAATGCAGGAAACAAATGCCGTAAATATCCAAATGAGGCATGACCAAATCGGCAATGTAGCAACCAAATCCGACGATGCTGAGAAGTTTCGGTTCTACCAGCACGAAGAACCAGACTAGTTGCCACATCATCCACATAATACAACCCCCCCCGTTTTAGTACCACGACCAAAGATCTCACGAGTCTGGATATCCTGTAGTAAGACAAAAGAAGGATACATCAATACAACACATTTTAACTGCTCAATAACTTGCGGCACAGATAATAAATTGCTAGACAAAGATGGAACCAGTAACACTTTGTCCAATGGTAAAGCAGGTGTCAAGAGTATAGAACCAACCCTCATGACAGGAGTAGCAGCATTATTAGCAGTCAAAACATGATCACGATGAGGCGGAATAGTAGTAGAGAATAAAGCAGAATTATACGTCATATGCTCAGTAGCTCCTGAATCAATAATCCAACATGTATGGCGTGTATGATGGGCATAGAAAGCCTTGTCAAAGTTACTTGGAGGCGGAGGTTTTGGAGTGCTTGAGACCGCGGTCAAGGTCGGAGGAGGAGTAACAGTAAGGTGGCCATGTCCAGTGGTGATGTCAGCCACAGAAGTGGGGGCAACAGCCACATGAGCTTTGCTATCCAGTTGTTCCCTTTTTAAACGCCTTGGCTCCTTCTCCCAATCTGGTATCCCATGCAATGCCCAGTAGGTGTCAATAGTATGTCTCTTTTCATCACAGTGATCACACTTCATTTTTCTTTTTTTTGCAGAAGTCAGGTGACGAGATGGAACAGCAAAAGAGCCAGACCTTGGAGGTCGAGAAACTAGAGCAGTGTTTTTGAAAGCAAACACAACAGAAGGTTCCCCAATCTTGGTGCCGGATCCAAGCATAGTAATCTGGCTTTGAGCCTCTCGATGAACCATAAAAATACATTTTCGATACTTGGTTCTTTGTAATTACCTTAGAATCTTCTTCAATCTATCCAATGTTGCATTCTCGGGTTTGACTGAAATCTCCCCATTTTGCTGATGCATAAAGCTAGGTCTAGTCTTGTACATACTTGTGCGTACATAATGTTTCCAACTAGAAAAGCATATGGCTTGTTCCTCATCTCAGCTTCTTCTTCTTTATTCTTGGGGCAATGCTCTTTCTTTAAGTCTCCTTTAGCTAATGGAACTTTATGTCCAAAACACATACTCATTTCAAAATGTTTGAGTACTCTTTCAATGTATGTTTTCCGCAACAAGGCTAGCAGACCTCGAGCTTAGTCTCTCTGAATTTCAATGCCTAACAAAAAAACAGCTTCTCCCAAATCCTTCATCTCAAAATTGTTTGAAAGTAGCTCCTTAGTGTCCTTCAATAAATTGTGATCATTTTTAGCCAAAAGTATATCATCAACACATAACACCATAAATATAAATCGGCTCCCACACTTCTTTAGATAAATGCATTGATAGGCTATGTTCTCTTCAAAACCATAGGATGAGACGGTTTGATGGAATTTTAAATACCACTTCTTGCTTGCTTGCTTTAGTCCATAAATCGCTTTGTCAAGTTTGCAAACCGTAGACTTTTTTCCCTCCTTTGCATACCCTTCAGGTTGCCTCATAAAATTTGCTTCTTCAAGTTCACCATTCAGGAACACAATTTTTACATCCATTTGATGTAAAAATAAGTTATAATGTGCCACCAATGCCATAATTATGTGGAAAGAATCTTACTGGAGAAAACGTCTCAGTGTAATCAATTCCCTCCCTTTGGGTAAATCATTTTGCTACCAATCTAGCCTTAAATCTTTCGATTTTTCCATCCTTATCCTTCTTTGTTTTAAATACCCATTTCGAGCCTACCAATTTATGGCTTTTGTGAGGTTCAACTAATTCTCATACTTGATTTTTCTTCATGCTTTCGAGTTCATTCAACATTGATTCCCTCCATTTTTCTGCATTCTAACTCTCCATAACTTCTTTAAAACTTATTGGATCAGCCTCATCTCCAAAGTCAAAATATGCTTCCTGTAAGTACACATAATTTGAATTTGCTGTGGATCTTCTTGGTATGTCAGATCACCTCGGTTGCACTGGTTCTTGTGGATTATTCGGCTCAGGATTTTCAATAGCTTGTTCTTGTTGTTGTTGATCAACTGATTCTTCAAATTGAGGAGATCCCAATATAGTTTCGCTTAAAGGAATCAAGGGTGTAACATCTTGTTCATCATTCTCGATCATAGCTACATCCCCTTCTTCTTCGAAAATAAAATCTTCATTCCCAGTGGCATTCTCCTCATGCTCTATAAACTTTGCACAGCTAGTCTCGACAATTCGGGTACCATAATTTGGACAATAAAATCTAAAACCCCTTGACCTTGCAGGATAACCAAAAAAATAGCAGCTAATTGTTTTCGGATCAAGCTTCTTCTCTTGAGGGTTATATATTCTAGTTTCAGCCTTGCAACCCCATACATGAAGATGTCGCAAGCTAGGCTTTCTGGTGTCCTAAATTTCGAAAGGTGTATTAGGCACGAACTTGTTAGGCATTCTATTGAGTTTGTAGTTTGCTATTTTGATCGCCTCTCCCCATAGATGCATAGGCAAATCAGTTTTGGAAATCAAGCTATGAACCGTATCCTTCAAATTTCAATTTCTTCTCTCAACCACACCATTCTGTTGTGGAGTTCCAGACGTTATGTATTGAGCAGCTATTCCATTTTCCTGTAGATACCTAGCAACAGGTCCAGCACATCGTCCTCCTTCATCAAAATGTCCATAATATTCACACCTTCTGTCTGATCTCACAATTTTGATCTTTGTCTCAAGTTGCCTTTCAACTTCAGTTTGAAATTTTTTGAACATCTCAAAGGCTTGAGATTTTTCTGCTATGAGATATATAACTAAAACGAGAATGGTCATCTATAAAGGTGATGAAATATCGATTTCCATCAATTGTTTGATGAGGAAACGGTCCACAAATATCTGTGTGGATGATCTTTAAAAGATCGCTACTGCGAGTTGCACCTTTCTTTTTAGTTTTAGTGAGTTTTCCTTTAACACATTGAATACAAATCTCATCATCACTGAAAATCAGTGGTGGCAAGACTTGTTCTTTAATAAGAATTTTCATTCATTCTTTTGAAATGTGCCGTGGATGATCTTTAAAAGATCGCTACTGCGAGTTGCACCTTTCTTTTTAGTTTTAGTGAGTTTTCCTTTAACACATTGAATACAAATGTGAGATCCCACATCAACCAACGGAGAGTGGGTGATGTGCCTTAAATGTACACACCCGCATCCATATAGCACGAGGTCTTTTGGGAGCTCACTAGCTTCGGAGTTGTAGGAACTCCGAAGTTAAGCGAGTTGGGGGCGAGAGCAATCCCAGGATGGGTGACCCACTGGGAAGTTGGTCGTGAGCTCTCAAAAACAAAACCGTGAGGGCCAGAGAGGGGGGGCCCAAAGCGGACAATATCGTGCTACGGCAGAGCCGATCCGGGATGTGACAATTTGGTATCAGAGCCACTCTGCCGTGTGGTGCGAGTGTGCCGACGAGGACGTCGGGCCCTTAAGGGGGGTGGATTGTGAGATCCCACATCAACCAACGGAGAGTGGGTGATGTGCCTTAAATGTACACACCCGCATCCATATAGCACGAGGCCTTTTGGGAGCTCACTGGCTTCGGAGTAGTAGGAACTCCGAAGTTAAGCGAGTTGGGGGCGAGAGCAATCCCAGGATGGGTGACCCACTGGGAAGTTGGTCGTGAGCTCTCAGAAACAAAACCGTGAGGGCCAGAGAGGGGGGGCCCAAAGCGGACAATATCGTGCTACGGCAGAGCCGATCCGGGATGTGACAACAAATCTCATCATCACTGAAAATCAGTGGTGGCAAGACTTGTTCTTTAATAAGAATTTTCATTCATTCTTTTGAAATGTGCCATAAACGTCTATTTTATAACCTAGTGGATGTTCATTCACTTCTAATCCTTTTATCACTCGATTCAGCTAAAACTTCACCATCTTTATTGTAATTGAGACAATATAATCCATTTGAGAGAAAATCAATCGCAAGAACAACATAATTTTGAGATAATACGAAACCATCTTTGTTGAATTCTAAAACAAAACAAAAGTGTTGATAATCTTGTAAAAAAAATTAAATTCCTCTTCAGTTAGGGTACTAAAACTACATCATCCAATTCTAAAATAAATCTTGAATCCAAACTTTAGGTTAACTACTCCAATGGGTTCCACATCTACTTGTTTTCCATTCCCCACGAACACTTTAACTTCATGCTCCTTGGCTCCCTCATTGTCACGACACACTGTCATAAAAGTGTTGATATCCATAGCAAGGAATGGGTCAAGTACCACTATCGTCCTGCTAGTGGTGGTATCGAAAATCTCAACAAGTGATTCAGAATGGGGCGTAGGTTTCACACAGACTGCACTAGAAGACTCTTGTATCGAAGTAGCTTATTGATGTTTCGTCCTCTCCCAGAAGCGCATACACCGAGCTTTATAGCGATCTTGAGACTTCTCAGACTGTCCTTTTTAACCGTGTACCTCCTTATGGGTCCTCCATAAAGTCAACGTCATTGCTGCGCCTCAACCCTTTTCCCCTCCAATTCATCTTCGTTCCGCTTCATAATTAGCTCCATTATATTCTTTACTAGAATTTCATTCGTGATAAGTTAACACGAGTGGCACCTATTAAACGCCAAACGCGTCTCCTTTTTCTTAAGCTTTTGGAGTCATACTATAAGATACATAAACGAAATGGCTAGCTTGAATTAAATACAATCATGAGTGAGATCATAATCGATCTCATTTATTATGAGATTAACTTCAAAAAATCAAACTTCCATCGTTTGAAGTTTGATCCAGTGAGTGTTTCAATTTGCAAGAAATCGATTGAGGAAGGATTCAATGCTGTAAGGATTTGCAAAAGAAAATATAAGTTGTTCCGAAGAAACCGATTCTCAATTTGTTAAGAGAAAACAATTTTTCAGTTTAACTTTAATTCACAAAATTAAAAATAACATATGTAAGCTTCCTTAATTAAGTATCACACCTTTGTGGCAAGAGATTACTTATAGCTTACATACAAATTACATGTTATTTTGTGCCATCATAAACAAATTACAAGATAGATTCTATTTGTTGAAGAAACTTATCAATTAATTTAGGTATGATGCAATTTTGATTATTTCTTTAGGGTTTGAGTATTTAGGTTTAGTTTTGTTATGAAAAATTTGTTGATTCTCACAACAAAAGCAAGTTCCTATCTAGCACAAAAAATAACCAAACAAAACACAATCTGATAGAAACCCCTAAAATTACCGTGAATAGTGTCTTAGAGGTTTTCGGTGTCCGTTTTCGATCCATTATACCTCTCTGAATAGGGAATGGCTTAACTAACAGAAATCACTGCATTACTGTGATATAAGGCCATTTTTAGAGTTTTAAGATCATCTAGTAGGTCAAAAAAACGGTTTAAAGTTTTGAAAATATGAAAAATCAATTAAAACATGCTCTTTTTTTTCCATATTCTTTAATATTCATAGTATTTAGAAAAAAAAACATGTTCAATCTGTCATCAAAATTTTAAATATAAGCAAAATAGTCATGGCATCAACGGATAAAGAAACCGCAATAAGCATGCTTGAAAACGATCTTAGTGTGTGTGAGTAACCATGTGCTCTGATACCAAATGTTAGATTTCCATATATGTGTTCATGATCTTTCACACAACCTGAAATACATAGAAGACATACCTGGCGTCATCTTCCTTGAGTACACGATCTCAGAACTCATTCAGTCACAACAGCAGCACGAGGAAAAGACACAAACGACTTAAGACTTCTGTTTTCTCTCAGAAACTGTTTTAGCTCCCTTTTTATGATGAGATCAGGGTTAGAGAACATATCTGACGAGAGTATGGTCTTAAGCTTATATAAGGTTAGGTCAAGTCGTCTCTACTCATCACTGAGGGCCGACTTAATTAATAGTCTAAGCCCATCAAGCAACAATTCACGCAAAAGAAAATGAATATGACCCTTTTAATTGGCTTCAAAACTTTTCTTATTTCACAAAGTTTTGGGCCCCAAGGTATAACCTAATTTAAACTCATATCAAACCTGATATAACTTAGTATCTAGTGCACCAATCTAAATAGGAATATAACAATATGCGCTTGAACCAAATCAGCCAAACACAAGCTTGTGTCAATGTGCTAACGAGCTGAAATTATATAATATTTATATATAAAATTTTGGGGCCCTAAAAAATTGGGGGCCCTGTGCGGTAGCGCTACTTGCACTACCCTAAGGCTGTCCCTAGTCATAAGGGCTAGTGTAAATACTCACAAAAGATTAATGCAAAGATGGGAAGTATACAGTGGCGAGGCCAGAAATTTATGTGTTGGGGGGCCAACATATAAACCAAACAAGACATTAAAAAATTTCAATTTTTCAACCTTAACAATGTTTGGAAAAATTAAAGGCAGAAAATAATTGTTTATTCAATTAGGTATCAAAATAACACTTGTCGTTCTTTCATATCTCGAAAACCTTCTATGATTGAGTCAATGCTAAACTTTTCTGCAATTTCCCTATCGATGTACATAATTAAAGAGTTTGTGAGAAATTTGTCTTCCATCTTGTTACAAAGCCTACTTTTTACTATACGAATAGCAGAAAATGATCACTCTACAGTTGCTGTAGAAACAGGAAGAGTAAGCACAAGCACAAGCACTCTATAAACAAGTGGATATGTCGTTGATCTTCTAGTCGTTACCATCCATTGAGATAGATCAGAAATTGTTGACAAGTTTTTGAACTCTGGAAGTCTAATGACGTCACTCTCAAAATGTTGAAGTTGTCTTCTCAAACCTATCTTCTCATGATCTTCAAAGTCTTGTGGATAGAACTTATCTACCAATTGACAAATATCATCAATTCTAAAAGATTTATTCACTTCACGAGGATCCAAAGCCGACCCTAGAATAAGCAGCTTGTTGTTTGATCACTAAATCTGCTATTTAATTCTTGAAGTTGAGAATCTATTGAAGCATAAAAAATATCTATCATGTACTAATGCTTCATCGTAAAATCATCTTGTTGATGGCGAGCTCAACCTCGTCTTGCAAAATAACGAGCATTCATATCTAGGATATCTATGTTCCGTGCTTCACAAAAAGAATTCACATTGGTAAGCAAAGAATCCCATCCATCATCTCTTAATTCTTGGATGAGTGCTTTAGTGGAAGAAACAAGATTCATGACATTGCAAAGCTTGACAAAGATCATTAGTGATCTCCATAAGTTCTTTCATAAGATGTAAGATAAAGACAAATTCATATGAAGTCATTGCCTCATAAGCTACATCAACATCTCCTCGTTGAGAATAAGTAGTTTCGTTATCAATTATATTAATTAGAACTGTGCATGTTGCACTAAACATATTTACCAAGCTAGTAATTGATTTCAAATGAGAACCCCAATGAGTATCACTAGTACGTTGTAAGATGCCAATTTGGTTCATTCCTTTCCCAGTCTCGAGCTCATCAATTGCAATCATGTATATGCTGGGATTGATTCATCAAATCCAAACATGATATTTCAACAATTTTATGAGGGGAGTCAGGATCTTTCCCCTCGTGATTTAGAAAAGAACAATTTTTTCCATCTCTAACTATCTTCCAACTTCGAAATCCCTCAAGAGTGAAAGCATTTTTCCCAAAATGTCCATATGGTTTGTTAAAAAGATAGCACAGTAGACAAAAAGTTGCATCTTCCACAGGTGAATATTCTAACCACGAAGGAAATAGTTTGAACCATGAACTTTGAACGCTACGTTGATGAGTTACTGATCCTAATTTTGGATACTTGGAAAGTATAGGTTGGTGTGGACCGACGTTAATGTAAGCTCATCGAATTTCATCACATTGATTAACATGATAATTCAATATTTGTGGACGTAGCCCTGGGTTGCGCTCTAAAGTATTAATATCAACTTCTTCGTCAATAGTTTCAAATTTTGGAGATCCAGAACGATTTTCAGATGCTACTGCTCAATATTAGAATTAGGTACAGATGAGGTAACTTCAATATGTTTTCTTTTGAAAAATCCATCAATTTTAGGTTGTTTCTTCATCTACAATCCAATTACAAATTTTATTAAGGACATGATTCATAAATTATACCACCAAAAAAAAAAAAATTCATATTCTATGCATAGAACATATAAGATACGAAACATATAACTATAACAATGAAAACTTCAATTTTCACTCATATAAACATATACAAATATATTCTCATAAGAAGTAAATAAACAAAGGAAAAAAACTATGACTATGTAAAGTTATCTAACCTAGAATTAAAAATTTTGAAGCAGGAGGTTGGAGAGCAAACAACCAAATTCAATTATTTTCTTTCGTTGTGTGCGGTTGCTTCGAACTAAGTTCATGTTGCTTCATATAGGAACAAAAATTTAAAATCCCAATCCTTTTTTATTTGAGTAAAAGTCTACTTTCTATTTGATAAAGGAAATTTTTTGAAACTTTATTTGATTGGCTGCTTTCATTTTTTTATTAATATATTGATGGACATTAAATTTCACTTTTAAAAAACCAAAGCTGGCATGTGGACAAAAACGTTCACAACCTTCAGTCAAGTGGTGATTATTATATACACTTAATTTGGAAAGAGAAACACATCTTGAGGGGGCCACAAGCAAAATTATTATATATACTTCCTAAAATTTGTAGGAATAGAGGACCAAACATCAAATATTATCAAACTTTTGGGGGGCCCAGGCCCCTTCAGACCTTCAAATACCTCCACCACTAGAAGCATAGTAACCACACATGATTAATCAAGCCATACATGAACCGCAGTGTCTAAAACTACCGAGACAACTACAATTTTTCAACTCTCACAAGTAAAAACTACAAGTAGAGTTAATGCGATTATTACAGCTCAACTCACAAAACTCACAAAGAGTATGAAATTATTACAGCTCAAGAAACTATAAACCCACAACTAGTGAGTAAAAACTGCTTAGCCACATTGTCTGTCTCCAAATTCACCAACGAAACTACTAGCGCATTGCTACTTCGTTGTCACCAAAGATTCCAAGAGCAGCAAAACCACAAGAGTCGCCAACGAAATCACCACCGCAGCCAAGCAAAAATTCCAGCCAAAAAACTGGTACACATAATTTTGAGGAAAGAAGGGTATAGAAGGAGAGGCGGGGAGAGGGGGGGGGGTGTATGTCCTTCAAAGATCAACTTAGCAACAAAAAAAAAAATTTGAATCCTCTAAAACTTGACCACTCAATTAAATTATTATTATTTAATGTACTTGAAGCACCGTATTCGTCTCTTTTGTTGGTTACAATTAAATGTCTTAAGGGCTCATTTGGTACGTCGGATTGTATTGACTAATTTCTGTCGGATAAGATTAATCTGTTCTGAACAATACTAACTGTTTATCCATAATATTATAAGGCGTTTGGTGTTGTTCCAGATAAGTAGTCTGACTAAACTATACTGTGTTTGGTGATGTTCTGGATAACATCGGATCAGACAATTTTTTTACAAAAAATTCTTTGATAATTTAAGTGGAAATTGAAATTCAAATGACACGAAATTTTTTTGATAAGATTCATATGTCAAGATTTGTTTTTCAATTGTTTTTGCCAAGATTTTTTTTTTCATATAACTAGAAAACAAACCAACAAAGCACTAAAAGTAGAAGAAAAAAAATACAACAAGAAAAACATAGCCGCAGGTATTGTTCTAATCGCTAACTTGGAATGATAATTTGATTATTGAGTTGGGTACCTGGAAAAGATGAAATATATAAAGAAAAAAACTCAAGAAAAACTCAGCAGCATGTATTGAGTTGGATACACAGCCGCATGATGATAATTTGATTATCTAATTATTGAGTTGGATAGATAGCCGCATGTATTGTTCCAATACATCAAGAAAAAAAGTCAAAAAGGAAAAACTCATAACCTAATTTCCACAAAAATTTAATAAAAGAGGAAATATATAAAGAAAAAGAAGATGAGGATAGAAGAAGAGAGAAGAAGTATATTGGAGAGAGAGAGAGAGAGAGAGAGAGAGAGAGAGGAGTGACGAGTGAAGAGAATAACCTTTGAGAAGATAACGGAGAAGAACCCCAGGGAGAAGAAGATGAAAATACCGTTGTCGGATTTTTCACGGAACGTGTGTGTTTTTTTTCCCTAGCTGTATAATTAAGCATGTATTATCTAAACCAGGGTGTGTGAGTTGTATTAGTTAGTCGGGTAAGGAGAGTATTAAAAGCCGTACCCGTTTAAAATAGTCAGGTAATTAAATAATACAAGTTGACACCAAACACATGACATGGACTATTTACTCATATCCAAAGTCTAATACGGTGTACCAAACAAGAATAGTTTTAAATTTGTCTAAATTTTTGTATAGGTTTTTTTTTGAAAAATGGAACTTGGAAGGTCATGTATGACGAGATGCAGATGGAGGTGCGTGGACAGCTGTCGGTATGTATCCCACTTTTTAATTGTTTTTCTTTCAAATTTTATATATTTTTAATACTTAATGTATGTAATGAATTTATTGCAGACGAACTACAATTTAGAGAACCTCGACGACGAGTTGTTGGCGTACATCAACAGACTCTTTGCTGAGAGGTACAAGCAGTGGAAGAGTGACCTGCACCACCATTTTCATGATGATCCGCAGGTCGCTCTTCAGGAGGGTTGCCCGAAGGAGCTTGAGGGGCGAGAGGATAGTTGGGAGTGGCTCTGCGATCATTTTCAGGAGGCCGATTATGTGGTATTTTTTTATATTAAATTGAAAATTATTACACATTTCTTACTAATGTTTATTCAATTTTTTATATTTCAATTGAATTTCAACTAATACGTTTTATTTTTTGTATAACAGAAGAAGGCCAAAGCAAATAAGGGCAATAGGGAGAAGAAGACTCTCCTCCATCTTTCAGGTTCCAGGCCCTTCTCCTATAGGAGGGAGGCGCGGCGGCGGGTAATAATAAAGTCGTTTTTATTTAATTTTTAATATGTCATTAATATTAATTTATTTTTTTCCTACTAACATTTTTCTTCTCTTGTTCAATTCAGGGGGGGTCCAAATTCCCTGAGATTGACGTCTTTGGCAACATTTATGTTCGACCTGGGAATGAGTTGGCCGAGTCCCTTCATGTAAGTAGTCTTTCATTTTAATTATTATCTTACGCATTCAAGTTTTATGGTTATTATATGAATGTTTTAATTAATATTTTATGTTATGTTTAACGGACGACGATGATGGAGAAGAGCCAGTTGGTTCTTCATGAGTCCGTCTCCTAGCTTCCTCCCGATACGCCGCTCGAGTCTGTGGCTCCTCCGCAGGATGCGGGGTTTCAGATCCTGACGGAAACCTTGGATCAGACTCTCGGGAGGCGGCCAGGGACATATTGTCGAGGGATGGGGAATGCCCGACAGCGGGAACCTAGACCCCTTGCATCTAGTGAGTCAAACAGTGCTTTAACAGCAAAGGTGGCCCAGCTTGAAACCCAGGTGTCCCAGATGTCACAATTTCTATAGTCCCTCGCCCGGTCTGGTGTTCCCATACCACCTTTTTGTCCCTTGTCGACCTCTGACCCCATCCAACCCGAGCATGGCCACGACACCTCTGCTCCTGCCGATAATGTCCAGACCTCCGAGCCGCATTTGCCAGACGACCAAGTAGATTTTGCAACATTGTTTGATTAGTTTTTTATTTTCTTAATTACATTTTAAACATTTCTATTGTACTATACATTTATATTATGTTATAAATAAATAAAAATTCTCTTCATTACAGTTTTTTAATTGTAATTTCATTTTATTACCAAAAACAAACCAATTTTTTTTTTTACCAAAAAAAAGAAAAAAAGATTTGATTTAATTAAAATATATTTTATTTTGCGCGACGAAACCTTTTCGTCGCGCAAACTCACTTTTTACAAAATACAAAACTGTAAAAGTAAATTTTAAAACAATATATTTTATTTTTGCGCGATGAACTTTGTCGTCTCTCTAAAGGGAATGCGACGAATAGAGTTTCGTTGCGCAAATATTTGAGACACGAACATTCTCTCGTCCCTACAAATTTGCACGACAAATTATTTTTCGTCGCGCCAATATTTGCGACGCGAACATTCACTCGTCCCTACATTTTTGCGCGACGAAGTTGAATCGTCGCTCTGTGTTCTTGCAACGAATGGGTTTTCATCGTGCAAATATTTGTGCGACGAAGAAGATGTCGTCCCTGAACCTTTGGTGCAACGAAGTACTTTGCGCGACCACAAAAAAAGTATTTGTCACGCAAAGTCTTTCTTCACGATCTTTGCGCAACGGATTACGTGCGACGAAGTTTTTGTCGGGCTGATAGTTGTGCAACTTAGTTTCACCTTGCACGACAAACTCTTCTTCGTCGCACAAATTGTAAAATGTAGTAGTGGAAGGAGTTCATTGGGTACCTTAGAGTTTCAAACCTCTGCCCACATTAGTGGAGGTGGAAGAGCTCAACCAACTGAGTTATACCCGATTGACTAATACACATTTCTATTAGTATATATACTTAAAGCATCTGCACTCACCTTACTGGATTAGTTTATTCGTCTTAAAGCATGAAGTTGTTCTTCAAGGGGCGTGCCTTCTTGGATAAGAATTTGAGCTCCTTTTAAGAGGGTATTAAGTTCAATTCAAGCCATCTTTGTAAAATGCAATTGTTAATTTAATTAGTGAGATATGGTGGATAATCAGTTAGAATGAGAATATGTTGATGATTCGATTTTCTCCATTAAAAACAAAGAAATTGTAATTTTCTTTTGCACTTTAGTAAGCAAGAACTAAAAATATACCTAAAGCAACTGAATGTGAGACTTACCTATATATATAAGTAAATACTAAAATATAAGTATATATTATGCCATGAGAGCATCACCTTGGGCGGAAAGGAAGATTTGTCGTTATCAAATATCCTAATTTGATTCATTGAATGGGTTTCACCAGTCAATTTCTTTTCATGCCAAGTCTCGAAGTCCTCTTTGCGCAGCCTCAGTCCTTTTACTTCAGTGACTTCATCTTTTATCTTCACCATCTAACCGGTATCTCCCTACTTGTTTTAGTGCATGCACCATCGTCCATTCTCTCTCTCTCTCTCTCTCTCTCTCTCAGTTTGTGAGGCATGCAAGCTAGCTATAAAATCAAACCATGCATCTCTCGAGTCCTGACAAAACTTGCAAAAGAATCAAGCTTGACCAACCACTATATTTGAGAAGAAAAACCAAAAAATATGAGGGTTGCTTTTGGTTTTAGAGCTGTTGCTAATTCACCCACCTCACCACCTCTTGATTCTCCAAACCTTTCTTTTGCCACCAAAACTGATCGTTCAGAGAAATTTAGGAAAAACTCCAACTTAGCATTCTCAGCTGCCACGTCATCGTCATTCAAGCAGCTTGATTCGACATTCATGCAATGCAGTAGTGTGGACACAACCCAGCCGTCACCAAAACTGGGGAAGAGGTGGATGGAATATCAAGGAAGCAATAATTGGGAGTGTTTGCTAGACCCTCTTGATCATACCCTTCGCTCTGAAATCCTTCGCTACGGTCAGTTTGTGGAGGCTGCCTATCGCTCTTTTGACTCTGATCCTATGTCTCCAACCTATGCCGCATGTCGTTTTTCAAGAAATTCACTCTTGACCCGGTCCGGGTTTGGGCAAACCGGATACCGGGTAACCAAAAATCTACGGGCCACATGTGGAGTACAAATGCCACGTTGGATTGGAGGAGTGCCAAGTTGGATGTCTACTCAGTCGAGCTGGATTGGTTACGTGGCGATTTGTCAAGATAAAGAGGAGATAGCAAGATTGGGACGTCGTGACGTTGTGATTGCTTTTCGGGGCACCATCACTTGCTTGGAATGGGTTGAAAATCTACGAGCCACCTTAATTGAGGCGCCGGATTATGTGGGACCCAAAAGTGGTGTTCCCATGGTAGAAAGAGGCTTTTTAAGCCTTTACACTTCAAGAACTACCATTTTCTCTAGCTTACAAGACATGATTAGGAAAGAGATTTCAAAAATCATCGAATTGTATGGTGATGAGCCACTTAGCTTAACTATCACAGGCCATAGTCTTGGAGCAGCACTTGCCATTCTCAGCGCGTATGATATAACCGCCACCTTTGCAAATGCACCAATGGTGACAGTGGTATCGTTTGGTGGGCCCCGTGTCGGAAATAGGAGCTTGAGATGCCAGCTGGACAAAAGTGGAACCCGGATACTCCGAATTGTCAATTCAGACGATCCAATTCCCAAAGTACCCGGGTTTGTATTTGAAGATGGTGATGATGTGGAAAGCACAAAGAATGTCCACGTGGCAAACTTGCCAAGATGGATTCTTAAGTATGTGGAAGACACGCAATGGGTATATGCTGACATGGGACAGGAGCTGAGACTTAGTAGCAAGAAGTCACCCTATCTCAACAAAAGCAACCTCGCCACATGTCATGATCTGAAGACATACCTCCACTTGGTGAAAGGCTTTGTTAGTTCCAAGTGTCCTTTTAATGAGATGATGGCATGATGTTATTGCTCATAAGTACCAAGGTTCATTGAGCAAATTGGTTTTGAATGGTGGACTTGTACACAACGGCACATAACGCACGTACAATAGAATCGCCCCTTTAATGAAGTGTGGTGGGGTGTTCTCATTTTTGTAGGGCACGAGTTTTTAACTTTTATATACAATTTCTAAAGTCTATTATTCCTCTTAATTTTTGTTCGTTGGTTTTTCTAATTTCACAATTTAGTGCTGCTTGGGAGTGCTTATGAAAATTTCAATATCTTTATAATAAATACGTTTTTACTAAAAATACTTATGAGCATAAATGCTTTCTAGATAAGCAGTTTCAAACGAGTCCTTAATAAGAGGACTTCCGTGTAAATAATCACAAAGCGCAATAATATTCTAATAAGAGGGCCCTAATTCTTATACACACGGAAGTGTCCCATTAAAACTTCCATGGTTCATATGTGAAAATGCGAATATTTGTTATATAAATGGTAATGTCATTGACATCTTATCAGTTGAAATAAATTAGTTATTATCTCTTGCTAGGCTTGTAACTTAAGTGGTTACAAATATTTTTTTCTACACCCGAAGTTCTAGATTTCTCTTGTAAGAAATTTAAAAAAAAATAAAAAATTAGTTATTACCCAAAATCTCTTTTACAGTGCCTTTTTGTTTTTTTTAATCTTAATCTTATCCTTTTCGAACTACCCCCTCCCCTCCAAGCTTTTCACACATACTTTAATGCTATATTATGCTGTGTTTGAAAAGGAAATTTTGTATTTGATTAAGCTCATGGCCTTCTTGAATATTACTCTGTTACTAGTTTGTTGCGGTTATTTTGGCCTTTTGTTTCTTATTAGGCCTTCTTTAGTTCTTTCTACCATTAGGCTTCTGTGTGTACTTGTTGTAAATACTTGTCTTGATATGTGTTTTAATTTTTTTTTTTTTTTTTTATATTGGAGCTCTAAGTTCCTAAAAGTTATAAATTCTAGGTCTGCTTAGCAGGGTTTTGAAAAAGGTTACTTATCCTAGTTTTTCTCCCGTCTTATGTACACTCCATATCATGGTGAACAATAATCTCATATAACCGAATGTTAGAGTGTTATATAAGTTGGAAAAAAAAAAGTTAGGGAGAAATACTTACAGTGCATTTGGATGAAGAAATTTAAAAGTACAAAGGATTTCATAAATGACGGAAATTAATGTTCTAAGGTGGCTCTGCCCTTGCCTTTGGCTCCATGGTCATGTCACTGGCACAAGTTGGTGTCATGCCTGCTATTGCCATGGCAAAATTCTATAGTGAGGGTGTCATATATGAACTTCTCATATGGACCTTCATATTAGTCACTTGATCATTTCATTAAACTTAAGTGAAGGTATTATTCAGATGAATCCATGTGACTAATATGAAAGTTCACATCTATGGCTTGTATATTGCACTCTCGCCATAGAATGACTCTATAGCCATGACCATGGCACTTTTAACATATGTCTCGATATAGATTAGGCCATAGCTGTTGTCACGAACCCAGACTATCATGATCATCAGAAAGAATTTACTCATATTGAGAAGCAAATAAAACAGGGCCCATATTATTTTTTTTATTATGGAGTGTAGAAAAATCAAATGAAGAAAATTGATTTTTATAATTCCTTAATATAAATGTATAAAGAAACATTTTATGTATACAAATAGAGGCATCCAATCACGTCCTCTTATTTTTGGGCAAAACACACTCCACAAATAATGTGGACAGCGGCCGTTAAAATCCAGGAGACTAAAAATTTCAAATGTCGCACTATCAGGGTCTTTATCTTAGAAATAAAACAGGGCCCATATTTTTTTTTTTAATTATGGGGTGTAGAAAAATCAAATAAAGAAAATTGATTTTTATAATTCCTTAATATAAATGTATAAAGAAACATTTTATGTATACAAATAGAGGCATCCAATCACGTCCTCTTATTTTTGGGCAAAACACACTCCACAAATAATGTGGACAGCGGCCGTTAAAATCCAGGAGACTAAAAATTTCAAATGTCGCACTATCAGGGTCTTTATCTTCTTCAGAAAATTTAATTTCCTCTGCCAAAAAAAAAACAATGTGGAACATGCCAAACCAATCAAAACCTTGTTATGAAGAGCCTAAGATCGATACTACAATTTCCATCTTATAAAAATACAGCAGCTTTATCTTACCTTTGGCCCCTACTTCCCCCATCAATTTTAGAACTTGGTACCGATCAGCAATTCTATTTTGTTTTTGGTGAGTATTTAGAGGATTTAATATCCACATTAAGGATGAATTCGTGCTTATTTTCATACACCTACCCAGCAACAACAAGAATTCCACCTTGCAATGTGGAACATGCCAAACCAATCAAAACCTTGTTATGAAGAGCCTAAGATCGATACTACAATTTCCATCTTATAAAGATACAGCAGCTTTATCTTACCTTTGGCCCCTACTTCCCCCATCAATTTTAGAATCTTGGTACCGATCAGCAATTCTATTTTGTTTTTGGTGAGTATTTAGAGGATTTAATATCCACATTAGGGATGAATTCGTGCTTATTTTCATACACCTACCCAGCAACAACAAGAATTCCACCTTGGGTTAGGAGCACCTGCCACCCATGTGCCTAAGGTGGCTTCTCCCTTGCTCTGCAGTAGTGGTACAATTTGCCAAAAAAAGACCTGTCAGGTTGTCAAATTGGTCGATTTCGAGCATTCTAATCGTGTCTCTTGATGCAAATGTATCTAGGAAATGTATATAAGCGTGAAAACACTTCAGATACATGTTCTCAAACATTGATCAGTCACGCTCCTACATGAAAAGAGGAGGTGACTCATATAAACTGGTACCTCTTGGTGAAGAGTATAATCCAAGACATGCATAGATTCGAATAGGTGTAATACCTATTCAGGAAAAGACTCAAATATCTCTATAAATAGAAATGGAATCTCTGCAAATTTAATATGGATCAATAAAAACACAAGATTACCCAACATTGCCTCTCCATTATTCTCACAAACAAAAAGCTTCTAGAAAGTATAATATGCAGCTATAGTTTCTAGATTTTTTCAGCATCTTTGTACATCTCTTAGTGTGTTCGGACTTGTCCTTGAGTGTGCAAAACATTCACAAGCACCTATAAGCTAGACTTCATTGCATCCACATGGCTTATTTGCTTATCTTCTTTGCAGAAAAGTAGTGGGGGCAAATAAGGTCTAAAATACGTGTCTTAAAGCAATCTTTCATCGTCTCATAATCATTCCCACATACTTCCATAATCCATTAAGAATTTATTCATGTTGAGAAGCGAACAAAGCATGCCAATATTATTTGTATGATTATGGGGGTGAATAAATTAAAAAAATTAAAAAAACATTGATAAGAAGGAAAAATGGAATAATGAAACATTTTATGTATGTAAATAGAAGCATCCAATCCACAAATGATGCTATCATTTTCGGAAAGACAACACCTCAAATCAGGACAAGTCAACTCCACAAATGATGTGGACAGCGGCCGTTAAAAACCAGGAGACTAAGAATGTTCAGATGTTGCACTATCAGGGTCTTTATTTTCTTCAGAAAATTCAATATCCTCTGCACAAAAAATAAGAACAATGTGGAACATGGCCAAACCAATCAAAACCTTGTTATGAAGAGGCTAAGAATAAATCTTAAAAAGATACAGCAGCTTTATTTTACCTTCGGCCCCTACTTTCCCAATCAATTTCAGAATCTTGGTAGTGTACCAACCAATCAGCAATTCTGTAGTGAACCAGAACAGGCAACCACAAAACACCAAAAAGAAGAGAGAGAGAGAGAGAGAACTTGCAGAAAATCCATTGGCTCTTTAACTTTAGAGGTCGGTGGTGGTCTTCACCAATTATGATATAATGAAAGGCCAAGCTTTTTCGGCTCACTCTTGTATATTTCATGTGCACTTTTCCAATATCCAGAGTGAAATTCCTGAGAAAATCTCACAATAATGTCTGTTTTGAATTTCGGCACCACATCGTACAATTCCTGAGAAAATCAATCAATCATGACGAAAATGGTAGGGTACGTAGGGTTTTTGGATCTTTTGCAATGATCTTATTTGCACAATTTAAAGAAGGCTAAGTGGCAAGACCAATAGGATTAGGGTAGGGTCTCTCTGATGTGTTTGCGGTTGTGACTCAAAGGCCGTCGTTGTTTTGAACAGTATTGCCCGTTGGATTATACATTCAAATTTCCATGATGAAAACAACATAAATATTTATATAATTTGAGGTTACATTACATCCATCAAAATATATCATTATCCACAAATAAAACAATTCTCTTCCATTTGTTTTGTTGTAGATAAAATGGGGAAGATTCATATCCACAAACAAAACCCACTTCTAGATCTCGCTTCTGCCTAACTATTCATAATTGTTGTGCTTCCTCCCAGTAATTAAATAAATATTCAGAAAAGAAATATAGAAAAACCTAGGTGCATGAAAGGCATGCGCAAGATGGAGGGGGGCACCACTTGATATTCTACCATGTTCTGTGAACCTGGATAGACGTAAACTTAAGGATACTGAAAATGCATGTAGAGGACAAAAAGATAAAAACAAAAAACATAGATGGAGATTTTTTTAAACCATTATTTATGTCATGTAGTGGAGTGTATAGCCCGAAATGAGTATGCGGCTAATTGCAGGAGTCTAGCAGCCATGTCCAAGTACCGAGTTTTGATAACGGGAGTGCAATGTATGTGTGGTAATGTAAAATTGGTGAATGAGAAAGGAGGACAAAAATAAAAACGAAAACTGAAAACACTGTCCAGTTGTTTCCAAAAATAATGGTGATGTTAAAAAATAGTTTTCACTTTTTTAAAAATAGAAAACAAAATCTGTTACCAAACATGTTTTCAATTTTTTAAAAAAATGTGAATAAAAACTTTAAAATGAAAATAATATGATACGGGCTTGAAAGTTTTCTACACCTTTTTTTTTTTGTGTGGAAAATGACAGCGTTTTCTAGGAATGGGCATTCAAACTGAAAAATTGGAAGAGCGAGCTGAACTGGGCTGAAAAAAAACTGTATTGACCAAAAATTTGATCGAGTTCACCAAAAACTAGACCTGATCAGTTTGGTCCGATTTCGGTTTCGATTCTTATGGTGAAAAAATCTGACCAAGCCAAACCGAACAGGCTATGTATTTTTCATTTTTTTATTATAAAATATTTAAGCCCAATACTAAATTTCTAAGCCCAATAATCTTTCCCCAAGCAAAACTCCAAACCACTTCTCTTTTTACATGAAATTGAGCCATTTGTGAATTTTTAAGCTCCCAAAAAAAAAAAAAAATTCATAAATTCAAAACATAAAATATGTTGGTCCAAAACCGGGAACTAAATCAAGTTTTGGGCAAACCAAATCAGACCGGTTTTATAAAAATATTTTGTCATTTCGAACCGAATCAGACCAGATGAATAGTGTCGATTTCAATTCCAATTTGATGAGAGAACCAAGCTGAATCGGACCATGTCCACCCCTAGCGTTTCCCATTCAAGCTTCTATTGGAATTTCCAGTATTAGCACCGTAATTATAGATTCCACAGACCCAAAGTCAACATATAATTATAAATAATTGACCAATCTGGTTGAGATTAAATACCTGCATGATAAAAATCACGGCAAAAACGATAACTAAGATTAAGGGAAGATGGCTGCTTTGACTTCTCAAAGATGACTGGAATTTCATCACAGATTCTCTTAACCATGATGTAAGAGGGGAAGCATCAATCAGATTTCCTTGCAACAGATTGCCAACTCGCTGGTTTGCATCCTTGGATTCAGATATGTGTTGTACTGTACTATTTTCACTGGGCTCATAAAACATTTCTGTTGATTCACCCATCTCTGCTTCAATTTCAGAATGAACTTCACATTTCTGAACGATGCTAACAGCAGGAATCCTCTCTGATTATCAAAATAATGACATGAATTAATCACAGTAACCATATTGAAGATTGTTGCATGAATCATTGTACATTGTAGTAACGCCAGCATCTACATCACCAACGAATAAAATATTGTTTAGAAACCCAATTAATTATGTGTCTACACCAACTCGCTATTGGTCCAGTGGTACTTCTCTTCCCGATGTTGGAAGAGGTCCCAAGTTCGAATTCTCCCTCCCCCATTGATCAAAATTATGTGTCTGCAACAGTCCTACCTTTTCTTTCAAGATTCTTCACCTTCAACAGTTCATGTGCCTGAAAGAGACATTAATGTGCACAATCTTAAGTAACTCTGACAAACTCTGAATTCAACATAGATGCATAAAGAAATAAATGATACCATGTTTATCCAGGTTTCAAAAACTTCTCGACATTCTTCCATGGTAGACTGTACTATTTTGCCTGTGATCACATACACTCACTTCATATCAGATCAAGCTTAATCCAAGACAGTATAGCAAACACACAAGCACGCTTTCAGAATCTGAATCTTGTAATTGAAATAAAAATGTTTTAAACTTTAATGCTTGCAAAGCATATAACCCTGAAGCCAGACCAAGGCAAAGACTCAAATGTCTCGAGCCTGAATGGGCTCAAATCCCCAGAGGATTCAGCACCCTCACCAGGCTTTCAGGGCCAAAACAAGCCTAAAACATGCTCATGGCACTATACTTGGAATTTGTCTACGATCTCTAAGAAAAGAAACCTTTTTGATTGATTTTACTCTTCATATTTAAACTTCTATTTATTAGACAAAGAATCTAGGACTTGTGTCAGTATCCAACTCCTGAAAGAAAGACCAGATCAATAAATCCATTTCAGCCCCAACCTTCAAATTTTATGATTGTAAAACACAGGCTTGAAACCCCAAAAACACCCCTTTTATTAGTAATCTGCAAAACTTTAAAGGGTATAATGGTCCTTACAAAAATAGGATAACTACCCACAGGAGTTTGTTTTGTACAGAACTACCCAAACAAAAACAAAAATTTACAGAGAGAACCGGAAAGGGGTGTGTGTGTGTGAGGCCTCGGGGCTATGAGCCAAACCCCTTAGTCCCATGATCAAAAGAGTTACATGTAAACCTATAATGATAGATTGTCATTACACTGAATCAGTGAGAGAAAAAAATACTTATTCAAAAATGCCTAGGGGGTGCAACTAATGTTATGCTCTCCATCAGTAATTCCCCAAGAGACAATGTCCCTGTGAACAAAATGTACATGTATAATCCAAAATTATTTATTTTGTCCAACATGGCTTGGACGCTACAGAATCATACTCTTGAAACCTTCCAAAAGCAAGTAGCTCATTTTATAACCGAACTTCAATACTTGCCACTATCATTTATATTCCATTTTGCTAGAAAGTTCAGAATTGTATATTCATATGACATTTTACTACATCTGGACTACACATGCCTGTCATTGCCTGTTGTCTACTTTTCGTTGAAAACCGTGACATTTGCCATGTTCTCATCAAATCATTTTTCAAGTCACTTTTTCATATCCATGATTGACCAACACAAACCAAGATAAATTCAAAAAATAAACAAGTGTTGTCCAAGGCACACCTTTCCAAACAGTTCTCTTTGAAAATGCCACATTCACATAAATCTTTAAATTGCAGCATTCCTTTGATCCATCAGGATCTCTCTCAATGTCCCAAAGCCCCTGACATGGCCAAATATGAATTAAGTATTATAAAAGTAGTCTTTGGTTAGAAATAAAGTGACTTGATATACAAAGACTAAGGTTTTAACAAGGTAATCAATAAATTATGAAGATAATTTGTGTTAAGACATATAACATGTAACATGGAAATGTGAAATTGGATGAAATGTAGCTTATACCTCAACCCGGAAATAATCCGCATAAGGCACATCGCTGATTTCTTGTGATGTCTCAATAACTAAATGGCTGGCAAGAGTCAAAGTTAATGTGTCAAGAAAATAACAGACACACTCATTGGATCATTTATGCTAAAGATACAAAAATATAAGGTAGAAGAATTGAAGAACAGACGTAAGAGAAGAAGAAGTTTAAGAAAATAGCTTGTTGAAAGTTCAAAAGAAAGAAGGATAATACATGAGTTAATTTGCCAGCAAAAACCAGATCTGCATGTGTGCAATCTCAAATTGACATGGTGCCTAAGTTAATTTGCCATACCTTCCTGACAATAATAATCACAATTTATGGAAACCAATTCAAGAAACATTTTAAAATGGCATAATAAACAATATATCAGAAACCTGTTTCTGTGAACTCGAAATTTCTGGAGCTCCTGGCAGATACCAAATTTTGCACCTTTATGACAACACAAAACGTTATTTCAAGTGCAAAAACGTGTGAAACATAAAATAGAATCAACCTACAACGCATGTAAGCCCGTGTAATAAATTCATGAAGTAAATGACAATGTAAAAATGCAAAAACATATAATGCAGCCATACCGAAATAAAGTTTTATTGGATGCTGAAATGAAACATCACGGGTATGCCCAAACGTTTCATGAAGTTGCCATGGAGTACACTTTAACTCTGAGAAAGGCATAAAACCATCCAAGCAAAGAGCAGATAAAAAATTAGACTTTTCCCTCTATATTCTAAAACCATCAAGAAACCTGAATAATGCACTAAATAGAGGAATTCCTCAAGTTCCAGGTATTTACCTTTATCTCCACAACTTCTATGAAATGATTCGGTGAACACGTCATCAGAAAAAAATAAACTAAAGAAATCTTCAACCTTTATCTGCACTTCATAGATTGGATGTTAATTCAAATCGAACTTTCCCATAATGGAATCACTATTCAAAACAAAGAAATAAATAAACATGTCGCAGAACATAAAAGAGTAAGTTACACTCCTCTCCCTCAAGCTCTGTTCTAATTACAAAAACCTCCCCTCTAGATTCTAAAATTACAGTTTATAATATGAATGCTTGTCATGTAGACATACATTAGACAAAAGGGTATATTCAGTATAATATAATCAATCTATCATATCAACCCATCGTAACATAAGGGGTAAAATGTCATGTAGACATCAAACATTACAAAGATGGAGTGTTATATTCCACTCAAGAAAGCTTACTGTTATTATACCAAACTTTAAGGGAGAAGAACGTACTCACTCAACATAAAAACAATCAATTTGAAAAAATCATAAATATAATGTGATTATTCCAAAAAGAAAAGAAAACTACCGGAAACTGTGACTCCGCAACCTTTGTATAACATTCTGGAACTGCATATCATAAATAACCAGCTCAGTAATTGGAATTGATGGATTCAATATTGCTCAAACAATGAAATTTGAAGAATAAAAATTATAGAAGCATCAATTAAATCACCAAAAGCTAGTCGCCAAGCAACACACACATACACACGTGTTAGAAAGATTTGAACCCATGACCAACTTCAACCCACCCTACCCTTTTAGAACCTAAACCAAAACCTAGGGACTTATCCATGTATAATTGTGTCAACTGAAATAAATCCACAGATCAACTGACCCCAAATACTACTTTTAGAAACTGTGTGGTAAAGTAGAGATTGTGTTCCACAGGTACATGGTGCAGCACAAAGATGATTATAACACACACAGGAATCCAAGTTTGATCAAAGCTCGTCCTTGACAAATGAAGAAACATTAGCAATGATCCTAGATTGTAGAATGAACTTACTATTTGGAGCATCATAACTTTCCTCCTTCCAGATCAAAGAGTCTTTCAAACATGAAGGGTCACCATTCAGAGATGGTTCTAGATCTCCTTCTGCAATATCTTGTGGCTCTGGAAGTGATGTCAACACAGAATCATCTCCAACATTGGATGCAGGCTTAGAATCTTGTGAAATATGAACGTCCTCATTCCTGATCCATGTATGTGCAATAAACATAGTTGAGTCACAGTCACAAAACATCACATACCAGACTAAAATGTTAAAGATATTTCTCATGAAGTACCTGTCAGTGGAATCCAATTCATTAACTAAGCATTTGGAGCTTTCCACGCTTTCAATTACAACTCCATTCTCTTGGCTGCTGGTCTCAGATATTGAGTCCTGAGAGAAAAATCAGCAGATAAGAGGGTGGAGGAGAAGGAAGGTGGGAGAAAGAAAAGGATGATGTTATATTTTTGGTTAAGCACATATAAAATGTAATATACCATGGTTGGCAAGCAATAGAGATAAATAACTGTTCAAACTTAACAAACTGCTGAAGTCTCATGCGCACATGTAAAGCTCATGAGTAACCAAAAGACTGATCATACATAAACACGTGTTACACGCAGCTCAAGTTAACATAGAGAATGTGATATCATATATGATAAACTCCACAGTTGAGCTAGTTTTACCCTTTCAAAACTACAATTGCAAGTACAAGTGACCCATAACAGAAGTTCACTTTATCGTGGTCTTTGACAAACATCAAGAACAACTAACATCCGTACGTAACAGATATTCAGTCGTCCCCATAACTCAATATACCAGAATTCACACTCTTGTAGACATACACTTCAAACTGTAAATCTAAAGTTTAAAGATTAAGCAGAGAAACAGGTAAGAATCTTCATGTGAACAGGATTTTGGTGTTGACATGTAACACAAAAGCACTTACAACAGCAACTACAGGGAAGAATTAACAATAAGTAAAGCTTACAGAAATTCTTTTTTTTTCTTTTTTTGACTTACAAGTCGCATTCATAGACCAAGTATTTTATACTCCCATCAGCAGCAACAACAATAACAATTAGAAAATGCTGATACGAAAATAACTAATTACCAAGCATCCTTTCACGAGGCCTCTCAGCCACCAGAGATGATAAGTTAATACAATCAATTCAGTGGTCGCTAAACCAAATTGAGTGAAAAACCTTATACAACTAGACTGGATTTCAACTTAGTACTAGACATTATGGACATCCCTTCATGATCAAGGAGCAGTCTAAATCCAACATTAGGGACAAAACCACAACAATCTAAAACACAAGACTACATCTGTATCGTCATTTCGAATTTCAATCAATTTAATGTATGCACTATATCAGCATTGTCCTCGTGTGTGGAGAGTATAATATCAAGCATTAGAGTAATTTTCAGAAAAACTAAATAAAGATAATAATATGATATTTAAAAATCAAGTTCACTATAAAAGCATAAATTAAATGCTGGGTAAATGGATACCTAGTTGAAGTTAAGAAGAGGAAACAAAAAATGACATCATAAACTATGGATTAGGTAGCGTCCCCTAGTTGTTGCTCAGTGTCAAGTGTACTTTTGGCTTAGTTCTTTACTTGCCTTTCACAATGTTCTGTAACTATTATTAGACCTTTACACATTCTTGTAACTATTAGTTCCATTTTCCTGTAACTATTAATTAGGCTTTTACACTTTCCTATGATTCTATGACTATTAATTAGGCCTTTACATTTTCCTGTAACTACATATACTGAGATGAATAGAATCACTCACAAATTCTCAAAGCCTTACACTATAAAAAAATTATGTCCTGTTATGTATGGTTCCTTTTTTAAAAACAAAAAGAAAGAAAAACGAGTTATGCACATACTAATTAGGAAACACAATGAAAGCTTCTTTCATGAAATTCTGTAGAGGTAAAAGCAGAAGTTATCAATGAATTAATACATTTAAACAGAACCAAATTTATCACCACTAAGTAATACAATTAAATTTACGACACCTGCTGTTCTGTATTCGCTTTGGAACCATCCACATATTCTGCCCATCCATCATTTATGATCCTAAAAGCTTCGTCACGGGACAGAAAGGATGCAAAGAAGTACTGCCAAATCAATAAGTGGTGTAAGACACTGGTGATACTGAAATGGCATTGAACGCAAGGTGTTTACAAGATATCACCAGTACAAAGTAAAAAGATGGAATACAAACATCAGATTTGGCACTACCTTCTTGGCTCCGACAAAAATTTCTATGGCATTAGGGAAGATCCCTGCTGTCTTCGCTCTTTTTACGCTTGTGACTTCTTGTAATGGGATTATTTTCTGAAGTGGAATTTACTTTTAGTACATAATCTATTTTTTTAGTATAAAGCAAAATTGAAAACATAATGTTACACGGAAAGTGAATCAGTTTTAAGTCTCCTGAAATAATTTATGGAACCAATTGGATCCATGGGAAACAGTTGCATTCATTTCTATGCATAACCACCCTTTTCAGGTTCTTCCTGACTACAAACCACTCAACAAATGTCCTAGGAACAAAATTGGAAAAAGAACCGTGTCTGCCTAATGTCCTATGAAAATGAAACAAAGGAATACATGACATATAGCACTCAGTTCGCAACAATTGTAATATTCATTAAAATAGAAGTTTAGGACAAGTTGAACACCATACCTTTGTCTCATATCCAAATATATTTGAGTAAAAGCAAATATAATGAATAAACAGGTACATGTGACCCTACAAAATACATAAAATTAAAGTTAGCAACACCAAGCAGAACTTTATTCATTAAAGATTGCCATTCGATCAAGATGCTAAAAAGAATATATAAAAGTAAAATTTTAGCCAAAATATAATATGGTAAAACATAACCAGCCAAACAATGAGAAGCAGTACAACGGTTTAACTATAAGATAGATACTGCAACTCCTGACATAAAACTTAATATTCAAAATAATAACCTATAAAACATATCAAATGAACCTGAACCTGAATAAGTATGTTCTCCTGGAATGCACAGTTGAAATCTTCAATGAGGGCCTACAGTGAAAAGGAAAAAATGAAAATGTCAAAAGATATACTCAATATACTCAAATAACGTAGAAGTTATATTCAACTCTGTGCATACATGTATGTGAGTGAGGGACTGTGCATGTGTGTGTGTGTGTGTGTGTGTGTGTGAGAGAGAGAGAGAGAGAAGCAAATCTTGCTCTACTCATCATCACATTGAAATCTTTACAACTATACTACTATGAATTAATATGTAATGGCAAGTCCCTCTGTGCATCGTACATATAATATATGCCAGAAGTGTTCCATTGAACAGAGTACACTTCAATATACAGATGGACTAAATGTCATCCAAGAAGCCTATAATCTGTGTATTCTTGCAGGCCACAATCAAGCTTTCTTTTCTGAGAAGTAAAAGATAGAATAAGCTTTGGTAGTCCCTTCAATTACAACTTTACAACTTTACTATAAAGTGAAGATATCCAGGGACAACCAGGCGTCTTAACTCCTATCATTCCTTGCAATGTCTTACAGCCCAAACGCTACTCCCAAGCTAACTATTCACATTATAGGTTACTGGAAAAGTGGATTTCCACTCATGCTCTATGGTGTTAGTCATCAACATCAAGAAACAGGATACATCAGAATTATCCGATCGTGTTCATATATTTGTAACATTCAGTAGAATGAAGTCACCTGGGGAGTGTAAGCTCAACAATCATTTTGACATATATTAACTCTTTTTTTTTTTTTACAGAAGGCTCCTAAAGCCAAATTTAACAGGTAATTTTGTCCAAAACTGACGATGCTGCTCAACTCTGCATCTGATTTCTCCACCAATGCATTTGTGAAAGTGAACAGACTCTTGACTTTTTAACATTGTTCAGAAATGTGGTGGATGTTTCAATGCCAAAAGTGGGTTAGTGGTTGGAAAACACATCACTTTCTAAGTAGCTAAACATACAATAAATATTATGCTAACAACTCTGACGACAGTAAGACAGAATTAAAAGTTTAAATTAGGATTGTCTTAGTGATACAGAATTCGAAAAGCAAGTTAACAAGGAAAACTAAAGAATTGAAAATCAATAAGAACCGACCCAAAAGGGTGGGAATACAGTGTATATCTAGTTGATACTTAGTGACAAAGGATCTTAGTGCTTTTAAAATCAGGTAGAGCCTACTCACAAATTCCGGGGTACTTACTGTGATTTTCAAGTCAAGAAATATGTTATTTATAATTATATATATATATGACATAGTATATTTACTGCAATGTTTAAAGGAAGAGAGATTGAAATGCGAGTAACTATGTTAGATTTTGATGCGTCCTTCTCTGTGTGATGCTCAAGTACTCTAGGTGTAGTTCCTAGTTACTCCTTTGTTATTCTTTGTCTTTTTATCTACTACTATTCTTCCAATACATCAGTAAGCTATTACGTTCAGCTCTAGCAAACTTCCTGCATCTAAATACAATCAAATACTAATCTTTTTCTTACTAATCATAGGTCCAACCTTTCTTATCCTAGAATAGCCTCAAAGATATTATTTTTCTTTTTAATTTTCTGCTATAGTCTAGTCATTATTGCTCACAGATCTACACCAAATCAGTTTATACTCAAATGATAAACTTGTCCCATATCAAACCTAGCCCTCTTTGTCATGCATTGAACCTATAAGTAGTTGTGCATCAGTAAATAAGCATAAGGTTTCCTCAAATTTTGGTCGGCAGAAATGATTGCCTTCCTATTTGATATATATCGATAGAATAAGGCTGTGGTAACATTGTTTCTGCTTCTATACCAATTAAAGAGAGAATGAAGATGGAGATATCCATATATATCCTTGCCATCTAGCAAAAATTTGATTTGAGGCTAGGTTCTTAACATCTTTAAATAAAATATCTTTGGCGGCCTTACAGTCCACCCTAATCAGGAATTCTTTATTTAAAAGATCACTTTCGAATTTCATGACTGCATGAACAATGGCTAGAGTTTCCTTCTTCACGGTTGAGTAATTTTTTTGAGCATATATATATATATATATATATAGAGAGAGAGAGAGAGAGAGAGAGTTAAGATGCAAAATTTGTATTAAAAGGGAAAAATAAATACTTTGAATGGAACCCAAAATCTTGATCACTCACTTCATCCGGTGGAAGACGAAACAACTGGCGATACTCTTCACTCTTCAATGATGCTGCAGACTGTAATATTAAAGAAAATAAATCAAAATAATATTCACAAGTTTCCTCAGTTTATACTAAAAATCATTTCTCCAGCAAACCAAATCTTATTTTCTTTACAAATAAAGCAAATTCATTCATTTCTTCTTCCTAAATTGGCATGTAAAAACTAACTAATAAAGAAACAAGAATTTAAAGTTAGATTTTGAAAGCCTGTACTGCCAAATTGGGAGACCAAAATCACGAACATTCCAGAACTGTAGCACAACACAAGTACATAAGCTAAGTGCGTTAAATGCGAGAAGAGGACCTGAGGATCGACGGTGGGAGAAGAATTGCAATGCTCGCTGCGATCGGGTGTGTCGGCGGAGTATGAGAGAACCGGCGAGGACGAGCCTTCAGCTTCGGAGGCCGGTCCGGCGGTGGAGAGCCTAGACGGCGAGGGCTCCATGAGCGGGCTCTGCGGAGCTTGGATCCTCTCCGGGCTCGCGGAGGCCACGGACATGGC
>NW_018921413.1:221178-231195 GCF_002207925.1 Prunus avium
GGGGGGGGGGGGGGGGGGGGGTTTAGACAAAAAAAGTGTCGGTTAGGTTGTTGTTTGTTTGGTGGGTGTAGTTTCAGTCTACGTCAGAGTGAATTTTGAAAACGAGGGAAAGTTGAGACTTGAGAGAGAGGTCTGAAGAGAGTCAGTCGGCATCGTTGACGTTTGTACACGTGGCTTCATCAGTCGGCTGCATTTCTACGTTTTTTTTTGTTCTTTTTCTTTTTGGAAACGACGTTATGGTTTGGGGTTTTTTTTCCTTTTTTTACGGATTAAAGTATTTGTCAGGTCGGTAGGTTGGTACTTTGAGCTGTGCCCGGCCCGAATGATAAGGTAAAATGGAGCTGGAGGCCCAAATAGCTTGTGCTAAATTAACCAACTTCAAGACCAAGTTCAAGTTGCTAATTTGTGATCCGATAACCACTTCTAGTTGGGGCAACAACACCTACTTATTAGAAATATCATGTCATACTCTATATGGTTACACCAATTAGGATTTATTTAGAAGTGTTGTTAAAATGCATACAAATAACTAAAAGCGTTTTGACGCAACGGACTTGGAAGTTGTAGCTCAAACGATTAAGAGCATTTGCTCCTGTATTCGAGGTCCTAAATTTTATTTCACTCTCTGTCAATATCACTTGTATCAAAAAGTATTTCTAACAACATCTGTTAAAAGTGCCAATGGTATGCTATTTATGGGTATGGCTCAAAAATGGAATTTAACCTTTGTTCATACGCAATAAGGAACTTGATTGGAAATAGAATGATACAAAGAATGGCCGCAGCAATGCTAATTAATTTATCTAGCAAAGTTAGAAACTAATTCTAGCTTATTTCCTAATTAATTGTTGAATCAAAGGTGGTAGCGATAATTAATTAGAGTACTTGTTTGGTTACATTGAAAAATTCAAGCACGTGCGACCAATGATCCCATCTCTTGAGCCTGTGAACAGCCACAGTTTCTGGTATAAGCTCATGTGAGCACTTCCCATTTGTTCCTGGATAATCATACATTGCTGGCTTGTTGGAAAACCTGTTCTTTGCCTTTCTTCCCATCTTCAACCATTTTCCCACCATCTTATCCTCGGGACCGAACATCTCCTTTCTAGGAATGTCAGATTCTCCAATCCATTCAACCAAATCCCAGGACAACAAAAACCCCATACCGGACATGTACTCCACAAATGGGTTCATGCTAGCACATGGGATTACAAATCCGTAGTACAAGTCCACCCTAGGCAATGGCTTGAGGGACAAGGCAAGTGGCTCGAGCCTAATGAAAACATCATCGTCCGCTGCTTGTGCTAAATTAACCAACTTCAAGACCAAGTTCAAGTTGCCAATTTGTGATCTAATAACCACTTCTTGTTGGGGCAACAACACCTACTTATTAGAAATATCATGTCATACTCTATATGGTTACACCAATTAGGATTTATTTAAAATGCATACAAATAACTAAAAGCGTTTTGACGCAACGGACTTGGAAGTTGTAGCTCAAACGATTAAGAGCATTTACTCCTGTATTCGAGGTCCTAAATTTTATTTCACTCTCTCTCAATATCACTTGTATCAAAAAGTATTTCTAACAACATCTGTTAAAAGTGCCAATGGTATGCTATTTATGGGTATGGCTCAAAAATGGAATTTAACCTTTGTTCATACGCAATAAGGAACTTGATTGGAAATAGAATGATAAAAAGAATGGCCGCAGCAATACTAATTAATTTATCTAGCAAAGTTAGAAACTAATTCTAGCTTATTTCCTAATTAATTGTTGAATCAAAGGTGGTAGCGATAATTAATTAGAGCACTTGTTTGGTTACATTGAAAAATTCAAGCACGTGCGACCAATGATCCCATCTCTTGAGCCTGTGAACAGCCACAGTTTCTGGTATAAGCTCATGTGAGCACTTCCCATTTGTTCCTGGATAATCATACATTGCTGGCTTGTTGGAAAACCTGTTCTTTGCCTTTCTTCCCATCTTCAACCATTTTCCCACCATCTTATCCTCGGGACCGAACATCTCCTTTCTAGGAATGTCAGATTCTCCAATCCATTCAACCAAATCCCAGGACAACAAAAACCCCATACCGGACATGTACTCCACAAATGGGTTCATGCTAGCACATGGGATTACAAATCCGTAGTACAAGTCCACCCTAGGCAATGGCTTGAGGGACAAGGCAAGTGGCTCGAGCCTAATGAAAACATCATCGTCCGCCTTCATGACATAGTTGTATTTGCGGGGGAGGATGCTCGGGAGCGAAGAGAAATAGGTGTAGGTTTTGCCATTGTTCATGTTTTCGGTACAATTGAGGATGATAATGTCGTTGAATCGAAGGATTTCTAGAGAAATTAATATGCGTTGCTCGGGTTTGGTGAGGTTGCAAAAGATGAACTTGACGTCTATCTTGGCAATGGGAGAGGATTGGATGCCATAGATAAGACGGAGAAAATGACGACGATCGTAGTTGTCGGCACGAGTTAAAATCCCAATCAAGAGGCTGAATTGGGTTTGCAAGATGGTGGTTTTGGAGGAAGGAATTGATGGGGATCTTATTACTTGAACATTGAAGAAGATGATGAATAACAAGAGGGAGATAGCAAGTGAGAGTAAAGTGACTAACAGTATCCTCTTCATATGCATTGTATGCATTTATCTAATTTTGGAACTTCTTTTTTTAAATTTGGTTTGGAAAGAAATTATAAATATAACATATATATGCAAGTATGCTGTTCATGCTTTTCTTGCGTTTTGGTTTGTAACTCCTTTTAAAAGTGACCCTAAACTTAAGCTCTGCATGTTTCATTCATGCCTTCTAATTCATGTGAGAAGAGTCGTCTTCGGCTAATTCTTGTGCTTCCTCTGAAATTATTAGGGTAATTCTCGTGAATTGGAAGGCTATGTCATGTGCAGCGCAAGTGATGGCCACTTTTGTTCATTTGGGTTTGACCCATTTTGTCACATCATGCATGGGCATGTGGGTCCATTGAATATGGTATATTCGGCATAGGATCTGAAACTAGGTTTGGATCCTTTTGGGCAAGCCCCTAGAGCCTATAGCCCTAGGTTTGGACCTAACTCCACCTAACTTGGCTTTTGGCGTTCAACAACAACAAAAAAGAAAAAAAACATGCTTTTGGTTTTTCTGTCAATACATACTAAAATGGGTCTACAAAACCCACAAAGGAAAGTCTAGAATTTCCATTAGAACTATGGAGCCTAAATTATTCAAAGCATGTGATCTTATTATTATCAGAGTGGAGAATTGTAGTTACGAAAAGAATTCGACTCTCGTTTTTTTCTTAAGTTCTGTAGTTTCTTACTCTCGTGTTTGAATTAATAGAAAAATTGAATTCTACATCATCTTTATCGAGTAAGATGTTCACATACCTAGTTGAATATTTTGTCATTCAGATCCCAATCCTCTCTCTCTCTTCGATAGAGGAGAACAAAAAGGTAAGCTATATGTGCAGCTACGCTCCTTATTTGCTGCAGGATTCAAAGGTAACAACTGAGAACACTCAATGAGAGAGAAAAAAAAAAAAAAGTCTTTGGTCCACTAAAGACCAACTGAGGGAATGGGAATCATGAAAGAACCCACTTTGAATGCCTTGCCCTTTTCCTAATTCCAATGCCCAAAACCCACACTTTCAAACCTCCAATTTGCCAACTTTTCAAAAAGCAAGGAACAAATGCAAGGCCCACAAAAGATTACAAAACACTTCTTTTTGGGTTAGTGTGAGTTTGTTTGTATGAAATTTTAGCATGTGAGTGGTAAAATATTGAAAACTAATCATTTTAATCACTAAGTATAATTAAAAAAAAGCTTAATGGGATTGGTGCTTCACTTCACATGACAACTTGCCTGCCCAATTTGATCGTCACCATCGACGACAAAAGTTTTGCCAATCATGATCCACATCATCCAATTCATATTTTTCCTACATCATTTTTTTTAATGGAATTTATTTTAATCATGGGTTTTGGCTGCAACAATATAATATTTCTCTGTGATTCAAGGGTTCAAGTTTTCTCAACTGATGAGTAACTTTGGAATTTACCACAGTGAATTCATATGCTTTCATATATTTTTTTTGGAATTTACCTAGAGTAAAAGAAACTAGGATAGAGACTTGGTTGTCTGTCTTCTCAACATGTGGTCAACCTTTTAGGAAAAGCTAGCAGGGAGGAGAGTTGAATATTGAAGTTTACAATGACACCCCACTTTTACGTCCTGCCAAATTGTGAT
The DNA here is from genome assembly GCF_002207925.1 of Prunus avium. Next base: position 225,436 of record NW_018921413.1, read on the forward strand.
GAATTTGATCCTATTCTTCAATGATAATTCATCACATCAATATCAGTGCACCAAAAAGATAAATGACAACCAAATATATATGTGTGTTGATCCTTTCAGTCTAAAATAGAACTGTTATTCTATACATCCATTGTTATTTGGTACTATGGAGAAGTTATATAAATGATAAACTTGAATTTGTTGAGATAAATAAGGATATTGCTTGATCACAGAAATTAACAATGTTTCATTTTAACATTGGACGCATGATTACTAACACACACTTAGAGCCCGTTTGATAACCATTTTGATTTTGATTTTTAGTTTTTATTTTTTATGCTAAAATATAGAGGAACAAGAGAGAGAATGGAAGGTGAGAATGAGAGTGGAGAGGGGAGGGTGAGAGGGAGGGGTAACAAAAGTGAAAATAAAAACTAAAAACTGAAATCTATTTAAAATTGTTTTCACTTTCAAGTTTTTGTTTTCACTTTTGTTACTCATCCCTTCTCATACTCTCTCTCTCAATCTCACATTCACTCCCACTTTCATTATCATTGTCCTCTATACTTTAGCACAAAAAATGAAAACTAAAAACTAAAATTAAAATGATTATCAAATAGGTTAGTTTAGTGATACTTATTTTCTCAATATTGAAGAGATTTAGAGTTCGAATTCTCCTATATATAATTTTTAATTAAAATGTACTTTTGTCATGCGCATATGTTCCATGAAGTTCTTTAAATACACTTTTTATTCCATGACAGCAAGTTATATATGATACTAAAGCCCAGTTTTGCATTGCTGTGCTGTGAAAATAATCGTTGTCAGATTTGCTGTGAGAGAAAGCAGTTTGGCATTTGATAAACTTTTTGTTAAAAGTGTTGTTGGTACTGATTCCCGCATAATCATTAAACCCAACACCTCTTCAAAACTAATTCCTGCATAATCAGAAAATGAAAGCACCCCATTAGCTGATTTCCCTTATAGCTTTTTCTCACATCAATTTTTAACAATAAGTGATTTTCTCATAGTTTACCAAACAGGCTGAACTTCCCAATTTTTTTTTTAAAAATCACTTATCATCCCAGATAAGCAATGCCAAACGGGCACTAACTATGCGAGCAATTTCCTTAAAAAAATAATTTACATATAATTAAAGGTGAAAATCTTATATGGACATGACCATACTATAATACTCAACGCACCACTTACACTTAAGTCGTGCAATAAAACATTTTGTAGAGTTAAGGAGTACATTTGGAAATTTTTGATTCAGACCTTCACCCGCACAATATACTCATATTTACCTCTTTCGTATGATTTGTGAATGATTGCACGTGAATAAAACTTACAATAAAGTTCCATTACTCATTGTGCGGGTTCTCTTTTTTTTCTCAACAACAATTAGGACTAGTTAACATTTTCTGGTTAATTTACATACAAAAAAGGATTGCACATCTGAAAAGAGTAGGAATACTTTGGCCATAGCTCCATGAATTTTGAGAATCACAAATCTTTTCTTCCGCGTGTGTGAAATGTCCTTTTCATTTGACTAAAGATAAAACAGAGAAATGAAGTCCTTGAATTCTTCATGAATCATATGAATGTGACATATCATGATGGTGGCTCCGTTATGTTGGACATAAACTGATAAAATACGATAGACTATGACTTATAATACCCTTGCCCTATGCAAATGTTTTCTAGTTTCGACAAACTCAAAAAAGAGTTTCAATCTTTTACATAAAATATCTCCTCCCCCCTCTTAAAGCATAGATAGAACATCAAAAGCTGATTCTGCCATCACGAGAAACAGAAGAAGAAAAAATAGGTTTGGCAAGTACAGAGATTTATAATCACACAAAAGATCGTTTGTGAAAGTACATGAATTTAGCCCCATTGGCAAGTTTAGATGGTGGGAGAAGAGTTACTATAAAGATATAGACCATATGATCAATTCAATCTCTTGTTCAACATAAATGAGAAAAGAATATTGGAATTAAAGAAATCATTTCATTTTCTTATTTGGATCTCTTTTTCTTTTTTCTAGTTTGGACAAATTTCGATTATAAATTTAAGTATCATACTTGTTCGTCAAGTGATAATAAATAGAGAGAAAAGAAAACTAAATGAATTTCAAATGACCCAATACATATATAGTTACTCAAATGTGTTGCCTCGCTACATATATGGTTACTCAAATATGTTGCATATGATTTCAAATATGATCAATTTATGGGTTCCAATTTTGTAACAAATTTTTGTCGTCCAATTCTTTACGTATTAGTAATGGAGAAAGTAAGGAATCAGATAATTCAGGAATCGGGGAACTATTGAATCGATATGGGAAGAATCATTCTCATTAAGCTGTTTACTAAACATATAGAATTAGCAAAGGAATGGGGTTGATTCCTATTGTTATTGTTTACTAATTTTCATAAATTAGAATCCAAATTAATTTGATTACTAAAATGCCCTGCATATTTTCACCACAGCACATATATAATTCTCAAATTGGCTAAGGAGACCAGACTAATCCTGCAACAAACCAGTAAGGCGGTGTAAACATGAGGAATTAATATGCTAAACAGGATGAACAACAAGAGCCCAATTCAATGATAATGTTAATAACACCTTTGTCCAGAGCCAATTTCAAATGAAAAAATAAATTCCAATAAATATATATCTTTCACCTACGTAACTAGTAAACAATCAAATAATAATAACCTGCATAATCTTCATACTACCAAAAAAAATATATTTAATCTCCACAAAAGTCTTTATCCATGACCGTACTTTGTTTTGTGATGAATGTGAAAACAGAAGATAGAAGAAGAAGATAGATAGATAGAATGACTTACATAGCACAAGGCGTTGCTGCTGCTTCTGGGAGGTTGTGTCTGCAACGCTAACGTGAAAAAGAAGTAGGAGCGTCTTGGAACTTCTTGCCGTGAGTTTTTTTTTTTTTTTTTGGGTGTTTTGGAATTATGGTAAAGTGGTAAGGGTATTTTTGGAAGTTACTATGAGAAAACAGGAATGAGAATCGTATCGACTACTCCCCCCTAGTTGATCTGATACCTAGTTTTGAGGGGATGTGATTTCGGATTTTGAGGTGGGGTCCACTTATTTTTTCATTCCTGATTGCAAGTAAACGCAGGGGAAGTTAGGAATGGAAATCATTCCCTTTCCTCCCATACCCATTACTGATACATAAAAATAAAAAGGAATTGGAAATTATTATAATTGTGAAAAATATAATACACAAATACAACACAAATAATAATGGAAAGGATTTCTATCAACAACAAAAAAAAGGATAATGAAACGATGTTGGACAGCGCAGTCAAATAAAATAAAATAATAAAATATAAATATAGTTTGATTAGACATTATGTGGGGCCCACTTTGGAGCACTAGGATAGCACTCACTGACTTGGTTCTACTTGGTCTGTCAGTCTCTTCATTATTCCCCCAGTCGTCGTCGTAACCCCGAAACCCTTCTTAACGTTTTTTTCAATTATTGACTTGAAGAAACGCCATGCACATACACTAGTTCTGAATCCATCGACATCGTCATGCACGCCGAGGCTGCCTCATTCGTCCTTTTCTTCTTTCTCCAACCTTCTTCTTAACTTATTATATGGTTTATTTATTATCACTTGGTTTGATTTAAATTGGTTAAAACTTGCTTCATTTCTTGTGTGTAGGTGTGTGTGAATAGTACGGTGAGATATTGAGATGGGATCTTTCTTCCCACGCTCCCTTCATATGCTTTCATTTTGCTATTCGTCATATCATGTTCGAACTCGTTTGAGACTGTTTTTGTAAGAACAACTTCTGTTTATAAAGGTTTTTATTGGAAGCACGTCAAAATTTTAATCAAAAATTCACGTGGAAAAACACTTGGAAGTGTTTTTTCAAGTAAATGCTAAGTGAATTTTCAAAAATGCTTTTATCCCATAAGGGATTTTAAGTTTTTTGACAAATGTTGAATGTTGTCAGAAATACTTTGAGCCATTACAAAAACCCATTGAATGCCCAAGACTTCTCATAAAGAATTTTTTTTTTTCCCTAATAATGACTACTATTGATCAACAATATATATACAAACAAGAACATAACTACACAACAAAGAAATTGTATTAAAATTGTATTAACTTGTTATATGCAAGAAGTTTGTAGCTCAAGTGATTAGACGAATATATTCATGCATCTGAGATCGTTGAAAAGTGTGAAACCCCTTATTTTTTCATATATATATATATATATATATATATATATTATATTTCAGGAAATTAAATATTTTGTTACATATTTAGTTTATAACTTATATATAATATATATATATTTACATCTTATTTTATTATATATATATATATATATCTTATTATAATATATATGTGTGTGTATTACATAAATATCTTGCTCTATATATATATGTATTAATGGTTCTTGTTAGTGTAGTTTTTCCAATTCAATACGTGTCAAAGTGAAAACCATGCTAAATAGCAAGGTTAGCCAACTCACCAAAAAGAAAGGAATAGGATTGGAGGAGTTGGAAACAATCTTATATGCATAGCTAGAATATAACTTGGATGGCAAGTATCAGTCAACCGCCATTACACCATCTAATAGGAGGTGATTTACTGCCGACATATACTCTATATATATAGGACATTGTGTGCCTAGCAAATGAACCAAGAAAAACGTAGAGGGAGAAATAATAGTGAGGAAATTCTTGGAGGAGATAGGTAGATGGGTTGTCTTGCCATTTTATTTAAAGAGTTCTCATTAGCGAGGTGAGTGGTTTATGTAATGTGTTCTAAAAGTTCTTATTTTGTGATAAAATATGAAAACCATGAATTATCGTGGATTTATTCTATTTACAAATATCTCTCTATTTCAAGTCAAGCATGTCTAATTTGGTGCAATCTTTCACACACTATATATATATTGATTGGAATATGAAGTATGTATTATTCATGAAACATGAGAACTTCAATGTTGGGGTATCCGAGGGATAGATGTACCACACGGGGACATAGGGCAGTAAGGCCAATAGGAGTCACGTGGTTGGTTACATGCTATGAAGGATAACCAAAATATGAAGGGATGATGTGATATGATCTGGATTGATGTATTTTTTCATGATTTTTTCTAGAGTGTGTAAAACGGCATTGCTTGACTGGCAAATTACATAATCTACTCACTTAGCGGTGGTTGCTCATCCCTCACCCAGTTTAATTTTTCAGATGAATTAGTGGGCAAGACAAGGATTAAATCGGTTGAAGCTGAATTAGATGAGAGTGATAGAGCTTTATTTATTAATTGTAAAGTTGTAAGATTTTGGAGCTATTTTTATAAGAGAAGTTTATTTTAAACCCATGTTTTGGCTTCCTTTTTATTTTATTTTATTTTACTTTTTATTTTCTCACGCACCGGGCGCGGAATTTCCACCTACTCCTGGGTCCAGGGCGTGACAAAAAGTTGGGGCCAAAACATTTATCTTGATAATCAATTAATTTAAACAGGAAAATACTTCATAGTAACAAGTAAACTTTTCTCTATTTAACTTGTACATAAATGATACTTGCATACAGATAAATTATATAATATAATGTAGGTATACTTTTTAGTTTGATCATGGCTGCATTATTTCTAGGAATAATACCTTTCATCAGAATTTCCAAATAACAAACTACGTATGGTGTGGTAGACCCTATGCCTTTCTTTGTTTTAATTCTTTTGGTGCATTACTCTTCTTAGTGGCCCAAAGCCCCC
>NW_018921413.1:231670-251162 GCF_002207925.1 Prunus avium
ATATATATATATATATATATATATATATATATTCGGGAGCATTTTTGCTCACCACTTTAACCAAGGTGTATCCTCACCACCATTCTCAACACTTGACATGTGTCCATTGATGTAACTATGGTTTCATAAATACAAAGCAAAGAGTTAACTATGGTTATGTCAATGGACATGTGTCAAGTGTTGAGAAGGGTGGTGAGGGTACACCTTGGGTTAAAGTGGTGAGCAAAAATATTTCCCTATTGTTTACCATGAAATTTGTAATTTTATGTAGTCTAAGCCTGAAACCCCAATATATTTTGAAATCTCGAGATCCATTCCAATTACAATCCAACTTTTTTCAGAATTTGGAACTTTCGCATGACAAAATTGATTTAGACTTGGCTAAATTGGAAAAATTTGAATCGAAATCGGATTTTCCAATCTAACTTGCACTTTATAAATGAAAATTCATTAACAAAAAGATCTTGTATTGCCTAAAATATCCTCATTAATTGTTAAGAAATTTAAAATGCAAGATTCTTTTCCTTTCATATGCAATAGGGAGGAGGGACAATACAACGGATCCAGAGCCTCTGTATTTAGTATTCCTGCATTTACACGCATTTGAGATAATGTTAACCATTAGATTAATCTAATGAACTTTAATAAGTCCACATCATTATAATTGTATTGATCCAAAAATAACCCTTATTTGCACCTTATATTTATCCAATAACTCTGAAATAATAATAATAATAATAAAAATAATAAGGTATCCCAACAAGCAACAACCATCTTCTCCATAGGAGGAAAAAAACCCATCTTCCCTAACCCAACCTCCTACCCCAATTGCCAGCCATGGCAGCCACCCTTCACTCTCTCTTCCTCACACACACACCTTTTTTTTTTTTACTAGGTTCTATAGTTAGTAGGCACATATAAAATTTTCATATGCAGTATTTGTGGCCAATTAATTTTCATTTATGAATTTGCATATTTAATTGCAGTAATTTGTTAAAAAGATATGGGTTTCATAAAATCTCTTCTAAGGCCTTGTTGAGAGTCAGTGATCCCAAATCGAGGGAGAGAAGGAGGGAGAGAGAGAGAGAGAGAGAGAGAGAGAGAGAGAGAGAGAGAGAGAGAGAGGCAGCCATGGCTGTCCTTGGGGGTACGGTGTTGCTCGAGATCCCAATACAATCAAAGTGATGGATAATAATCATTTCCTTAACTCCCATATCTATAGGTAGATTTTTTTTAAAGACATTTCCTATTGAGAAAGGCGATAATATACTAAATTCATATACACTACACAAATGCTAGGACTCGAACCTTGGACCTTTCCTGGGGGAGCAATTGCTCTAAACTATTACACTAGTAGGTCCTTTGCTCTATTGGTAGATTTAAGTTTCTTATTTTTGGCAAAGAAAAAAAATATGAATTTATGTTTCTTAAATTCATTTTATTAAAAAAAAAAAAAAAAAAAGGAATTCAAACTTAGAAGCTCTTAAAAAAAAATTTGAGAAAAAACCACCAATCGAGTGAGTTGGTATTTCTTAATGAGATCATGTTTCTCACCACCTTAAACTCAAAGTGTATCCTTTCACTATCCTTCTCAACACTTGAAATGAGTCAAGGGAAGACAATTTTCCCAGCGGGTAAGGGTCTTCTCGTGAATTCGACCCTAATGGGTCGAGTATGAAGGATAAAAAACAGGTATAGGGACGGGTATGGGGAATTTTTTGGAGTGGGTATGTATATATATTATATATATTAATTATCTTACCCTAGTCCTATTCTTTTTCTTTTAACAAGTAGTTTTATATTGGTTTTTTCTTCAGTAATGGGATGGGTCAGGGAATCCATTCCACAACGAAAGTGGGGATGGGGAATTCCCAATATAAATATTCGGGTATGAAGATGTGTATGGGGGAAAAAAGCTTAACGGGGATGGAGATAGGAATTGCATATCCACCCCTGATTCAACCCATTGCTATCTCCTAACAATGGTTTCATAAATACAGAACAAATAGTTAATTATGGTTATATCAATGGACATGTGTTAAGAATAGTAGTGAAGATACACCTTGTATTAAAGTGGTGAGCAAAAATATTTTCATTTCTTAATTAGTTCACCATTAAAAAAAAATGATATAATATACCTTTACTAGATTATAAACGAAAATTTCATTAGCTCCGAATTATACATGTCAAATTCCTCATATCACGTGTAGATAAGAATGTAATTTTAATTTTCCGTGAAATTATTGCATCCTTGATCCTTCAACTTTGATTGGATTGTGCAGACCCGTCAGCCATCACAACATGAAAATCATTCCAATAAGAAAAGTGAAATCATGACATGACTGCAGCACTCCCAAATTATCAAATCAATAAAATGGAAAATAAAATAAAATTATATATATATATAAAATTAAAATTAAATTTTTTTTTAGTATAAATAGTGCCCGTTTGGCATTGTTTATTTGGGGTTTTTTAAAAAAATTTGGAAGCCTAGCCTATTTGGTAAACTATGAGAAAATCACTTATTATTAAAAATTGCTATGAGTGAAAGCTATAAGGGAAAGCAGCTAATGAGGTACTTTCATTTTTTAATTATGCAGGAATCAGTTTCGAAAAGGCGCTGGGTTTAATGATTATACGGGAATAATTTTTTGATTTATGCGGGAATCAATACCAACGACACTTTTAACCAAAAGTTTACGAAACACCAAACTGCTTTCTCTCACAACTGATTTCTCTCACAGCAAATTTGACAACGATTATTTTCACAGCACATCAATGCCAAATTGGCCCGTAATAGCCTAAACTAATTTGAGTTGAGTATTGTCGACTAACTCTGAGTTAAGTGTTACTAACTATTTAGTTGTGTCAAAGAAAAAAGATAGTCTAAACTACTCAATAGATGTGGTTTAAATCAGTTGGTCAGACCAATAAACCTGCTATCTTGCATCAAGTTCGATTCTTAACCTAATTCACATTTGAAAAAAGAAAAGAAGAGGAAAACACTAGGGGTGGGCATCTATACCGTATATACCGAAACCGTGTCAATACCATATCATATCATACCGTTTAATACCGTACCGTATGCCCACCGAATTAATACGGTATCATACCGTACCGTGCCAATCTTGTATGACACGGGTGTGGTATCATATATCAGCCACCGTATGAAACCATACCGTACCGAATAGTAACCCTAAACAAAATTATACGCTAGTTTTTTTTTCACTCTCAATCTCTCACGCCTCCTAGCAGACCCAGATTCTCTCAAACTCTGCTTCCACTCCCAGCAAGCTCTCTCTTTCTCTCAAACTCTCGATCTCTCACGCCTCCCAAACCCTTGGATCTCTGTCTCTGTCTCTTTCTCACTCTCTCACTCTCACGATCTGTCTAGTCTCCTCCCTCTCGTAGCTCCCACAAGATATATGCGAAACTGAAATCCAGGAGCTGTGGCCTACCGCAACCAGGTACAACCTGTGATTTTATTTCCTAGTTGCTCTGAAACGCTAAGCTGTCTGCGCTTGTGGTTTTTCATCTATCACTTAATTCTGTCTCTCGATCTTTCTCTCTCTGTCTCAGTCTCTCAATCTGTTTTGGCTATTTCTTGGTATTGCACTTAATTGAATTAAGCTCTTGATTGGTTTTCTCTTTTACTCTTAACAGAGGAAAGGAATTCAATTTCATGCATTGAAATTCGTAGATTTTGTTGACAGAATTGAATTTCATTTGGTTAGGGCTTTTGGTTTTCATTAATTAATTTATCTGAATTGATTACGGTTTTGTGTTCTGATTTATTGATTATATTTTTGTGTTTTGATTAGTTGATTAGGAATGAAAGTGCTATCCTTTAAAACTATAAAACAGCACGAAAGAAACCAATTTTGTACCTAACAAGTTCATGTTTGATGTTTCTTTATGATACATAGTGCAAAACTTGATCACTCTCTCAAAACACCATTATTATCTAAAATGAAAAAAGTCCAAACCTGATACACACGCGCCAAAAAAAAGCGTCTGCTGATTTTCACACACCCAAAGAGGAGGCTGATGAGTGACGAGTCTGATGACTCAGTAACACACTAGACAGAGTGAGAGGCGCGAGAAGAGAGAGAGAGTCACCATCTTTGAAAAGAAGTGTAGCGTAAAGCAGGAACACGCGCGGGCCCTACGTGTTGGGGTCCACTTTCCTCTCTTCCGGTGGGTCCCTTTCTAGCTCTCTCTGTCTCTCTCCTCCTCTGGTCTCTCTTTCTCTCTCTCTCTCTCAGGCTCAGCTTACTAATAAAGTGCGCGCAGCCCATACAAAAAAGCAAAAGCTGTAAACAAGTCTGTAATTACAACCACCATAATCGCTTAATAAAGCTTTTGTGGTTTCAGTCTTTCACAGAGACAGACAGAGCTCTAGAGAGAGAAAAGTTAGAGAGAGAGAGAGAGAGAGAGAGAGAGAGCTATGGTCGCTTTGGCTCTGGAAAATTGAACAAAAAGAAGAAAAAAAACCTCGACATTTCATTTATAGCTTTTATTTTTTCGGAGAAAAAAAGAGGTACGAGAGCGAGCTCTGTGAAAACCCTAAATTGGGAAGCTGACGCCTTAGATTTTCGTTGCTCTTATTGTGCACAGGGATCGTCCGTACGAATTCGTGTTCTGCTTCGTTTTGCTCTGGTGCGTTTGTCGTTTCGGTTCTTTTTCTGCTGGGAATTTCCTCTGATTATTTTATTTGTCTTTTAAATTTGGTTGCGGGGAGGGGGCTGTTTAGAGATCTTTCTTTACTCTCACCGTCTATGGATTCCACATTCTCTGTCTCAGTTACTTTCTTTTGAAAGAAAAAATGTTGGTTTTATAAGGGTGTGGCTTGGAAATGAAGGTTTTGCTTCTTTGACCTTGTGGGTTCTGCTTTTTATATCTTTTGTTTCACTAAATTAAGGTTTTAATGTGCTATATATGTACCATTTCCGTAATTGTAGTGCACTGTGAGTGAAGTTAGGAATTTGCTCTGATCAGGTTGGGTTTATAGAAACTTTGACAATTGCAGTTTCGTGATTGAAGGGTTTTGTGGTTTGAGTTACTGATTGTGGGAAGGGCTATGCAACTATAGACATTTCATATTTCAACTTTTTTTTTTTTCTCCCTATTTTCTGTTCAAATTTGTGCTAGTTTACATCATATTTAGGTAGAAAAAGAAAATGAACACCAGGCATTTCAATTTCTTGTCCTTGTTGTGGGTTGGTATCTGGGTGCATTATTTTTTAAATGAATCTTTATTATTTTTAATATTATTTCTATTAGTGCTGCCGTCAAAGACTTGGAGTGCTGTTTGTATGCTGTTTAAGATGGAATAGAATTAAGTACTGTTTAGTGGACTACCTACACATTAAGATCTGACCATATATGTGAAGAATCCTGTAAGCTAAATGTTGATTTACTTTACTTTGCAGAATTGTTTCGATTCGGAGATTTTCTATGAGATACACAGTTGTTGGATATGGAGAGGGTTTCAGAATCAAAGGTGCTTCCTGGGAAATTGCCCCTCGTAGGTGAGGTATCATATACTCGTTCGACATCAACAAGAGTAGTGGGTCACGTGTCCAGTGTGCGCTCTGGTTTGGTGAGAGAAGATTTTGCTTCTGCAAGAGACAGAGGTCATTTATCCAATGGGCGCTTGGGCTTGGTGAGAGAAGAAATTGCATTGGCAAGGCAAATGGCTGAGTTATCGAATGTGCATTCTCTTATGGTAAAAGATGTAAGATCTAATGCACGGGAGTCTCAAGATTCAGACTCGCCAATACCTCTAAGAACAAGGAAAGGAAAGATCTCTTTCCCAGAAGAGGAAGAACTTATGTCTGACTCTCTTACATTTAAGGGAAGTGGAGATTCGTTTGATGAAGGGGGCCCTAGTTCTTTCTCTGGGGTTAGTCACCCTCCAGAACCTGTTGATATGGATTTAATGAAACCAGTGTATGTACCGATTGGTCAGAATAAGTCTGAGGCTGGATGCTTGATGAAGAGCTTATCTAGGAAAGGCCCTTTCCTCGAAGATCTTTCCCTCCGGGTTCCTGCTAAGAAACCAAATCCAATTGTCCTTTCCCCTTCAGAAAGCTTGGTTGAAGAACCCAATGACTTAGGTGCATTGTCTCCACCGTTTGCGATTCCCCGTGCATCACAAAATACAGATAATTCACTCCTTCCTCCAGATTCTGAGGAGAAGGAGTGTGTTTGGGATGCTTCTTTGCCTCCGAGTGGCAATGTAAGTCCTCTTAGTAGCATCGATAGTACTGGTGTTGTCACTGCTATGAGCGTTGTCAATAGCTGCACCGGTACATACAGGAGTGACGCAATCACAAGTGATGGCATGCTCAGCATTGATAGGAACTGTGAAAGTACCAAAGGGAGTGTTAGAGGGGATTCACTTGAGAGTGCAAAAACTAGCGTTAGTCGAGCAAGTGATAGTAGTGGCCTTAGTGATGACAGCAACTGGAGCAACATTACTGGGAGTGCCAATAAGCCCCATAAAGGAAATGACCCTAGGTGGAAGGCTATTCTTGCAATTCGAGCTCGAGATGGGATATTGGGTATGAGCCATTTTAAATTACTCAAACGGCTTGGTTGCGGTGATATTGGCAGTGTCTATCTTTCAGAACTGAGTGGAACACGCTGTTATTTTGCAATGAAAGTAATGGATAAGGCATCCCTTGCAAGCAGGAAGAAGTTGACTAGGGCTCAGACGGAAAGGGAGATTTTGCAACTGCTGGACCATCCATTCCTTCCAACTTTATATACACATTTTGAGACCGACAGGTTCTCATGTTTGGTCATGGAATATTGTCCAGGTGGTGATTTGCACACTCTGAGGCAACGGCAACCTGGAAAACATTTCTCAGAGTATGCTGCAAGGTATGCCTTCTATTTCAGATGCATTCTTTCAGCTGTCTAAAGTATTTAACTGTTAGTAATTTTGATGACGAAGGGAGCCTCCTATCTAAATGACTGTTAATCTTTCTTTCTTTGTGTTGATCTATATCTTTTTGCATTTAGGATATTGTATTTTTGAAGGTTTTCCAACATTGTAATTGTTAAGCGAAACTAAATTAGCAAGTGAGCACTCTGTTTGCCATCCACGAAGTCCTTTTTTATATGCTTATCTGGACAACCTGTCGCAAATTTTTTCTAAAAGATCATTTAGATTTAGAGACACAGTTTCATCTCTTTGATATTTCTCGTACTTTGAGACATGTTGGTTTCGGAAAATACTTTTCTGTATTTTACACTAATACAATACAAACTCAACTAATATGTTCGTTAGTTAGAAAAACTTTCATAATGGGCTTACAGCCAGTGTAAACTTTCGATTGAAGGAGCTGGATTGTCCATTCTCTGATAAATATGTATTTGCTGCGTTAGTCCATTTTCATATTCAGTTAAGTCCTTCACACTCATTTGCTATTGCTTTTGTCTGTTTTGGAAAACTTCACAATGTGACTTATCTCTATCACACTATTTGGATTTGTTCCCCACTTTATGGAAATGATAAGAGTGCAAAGTCACATGCTAGTTCTAGATGTTATTAACTGACTATATTTTATTCATCCAGTTCATCTACTCTGAGTTTGAATTCAAATACTGTGTATGAAACTGATCAACCTGTCAACAATAAAAACTATGTTATGGGAACAAGAGGCTGAGTAACATATTGAAGTATTAGGCTTTGGAAGTTGGGCTATTTATGCTTGGAGACCTTTTTGAATCCAAATAGTGTTCACAAAAACGATGAAAATATCAATCAACAATTAAAAATGTACCATGAACAAGGAACTGCAACACACATCAAAATATTAAGCTTTGAAAGTTTCGCTGTTTGTTCTTGCTTGGACCTTTTGTCAATGTATAATAAAATTATGTGCCTTCAATTTACATAATTTTTCTACTACCTTGGCTATCCAAGCTAGAAACACTTGGAGCAATGACTTGGAAGTTGGACCATCCATTTGAATAATTTTCCCTTTTGCCCCCTTTGAAAGGTTGTTACTGCATTGGAGCGTCTTTCTTTGAAGCCTCATTTCCTAATACAACCAACAATTACTTCATCTACCAGGATTAAATGGAAAATAGATTGTGCAGTTATTCAATATTGTGCTGATTCAATGCAGTATAGATTATTCATGTTTGAGAATTTCGTTCTGTTTTCCTTTCATGTGGAAGATTAGATGCTGCTGCTTTACCAATCTGCTATTCTAAGCTAGGCCTTACATAAAGTAGGCAGGCGAGTGATATACTCATCTATCTTTGCTCTTGCAGATTCTATGCTGCGGAGGTTCTGTTGGCACTAGAGTATTTACACATGCTTGGAGTTGTCTACAGGGACTTGAAACCGGAAAATGTGCTTGTCCGTGACGACGGCCACATAATGCTTTCAGACTTTGACCTTTCCCTGAGATGCGCTGTTTCACCGACCCTGATAAGAACTTCATTTGATTCTGATCCTTCAAAACGAGGAGCAGGTGGTGCATTCTGTGTCCAACCTGCATGTATTGAGCCCTCATCAGTGTGCATTCAACCTGCTTGTTTTATCCCTAGGTTCTTTCCTCAGAAAAGCAAGAAGAACCGAAAACCTCGAGCTGAGCCTGGGTTTGCCACCAATGCACTTCCAGAGCTTGTTGCAGAGCCTACTCAAGCTCGGTCTATGTCCTTTGTTGGAACCCATGAATACCTAGCCCCTGAAATTATTAAGGGAGAGGGCCATGGAAGTGCAGTCGATTGGTGGACGTTTGGTATATTCTTGCATGAATTACTGTATGGTAAAACTCCTTTTAAAGGCTCCGGAAACCGTGCTACATTGTTCAATGTGGTGGGGCAGCAACTCAAATTCCCAGATTCACCAGCAACTAGTTATGCAGGCCGCGATCTAATTCGGGGATTGCTAGTGAAAGAGCCACAAAACCGGCTTGGGGTGAAAAGGGGTGCAACTGAGATCAAGCAGCATCCCTTCTTTGAAGGTGTGAACTGGGCTCTGATACGATGCAGCACACCACCAGAAGTACCAAGACCAATGGAAGCTGAGCTGCCAGGGAAATTTGGGGCAGTTGACACCGTTGGTGTCGGAAGCAACAGTAAAAGAATGGTAGGGGCAGACGTGAAGTCCGGGGGTAAATATCTAGACTTTGAGTTCTTTTAGTTTGGATCACATCACAGGATTATTGTTCTGTCATGTATTGGTACCCATCATTTAAATTGTAAAAGAGTATGCCTGATTTACTTACTGTGTTCTCTGCTAATGAACTTGAGCTTACCTAGCTTATAAAAGAAAATCCCCATTTTAGTGGGGAAAACTGTTCAGTAAAATTTTATATAGCGATAGACTTCACCTGGTACCTTCATGATGGTCCCTTTTCGAAAGTTATCTGGATGTTACCAATTTTAGTGTATGGTTGAAGGTCGAGTGAGTTTAATGGACTAGAACCTGGCATATATGCAGGAAAGTAAGAAATTTTCATATCCATTTTATTTCTATGTTTCCGGGTTTTGGTTTAAAGGATGCGACAGTACTCATATGAAGCAAAGCAACCAAGACTATGGTGCTGCAGGATTTTTGTATTTTTTAACTAATGAGGCCGATGGAATTCGAATTTGGGACATCTTCAACCGAGCTTGGTATGGTTAATGTTATAGTTTGATATTGCTATTGACATTACATTAGTTATTTTAGGAATAAACCTGAAAAGAGAATCTCTCATCATAATATACTACTTCATGTTTTCAGATGGAATTTACAAAAAGAAAAACACAATACAACTCCATACTTTTCTTGAACTTTCAACGTTGTCTACCAAGAAAGAAAAATTTAGAACAAAGATATTTGAAAATGCTTTTGCTATTAGCAAAAGCAAATCCAAAACAGACCCATCTCTGTAAATCCAAGTTACAAGTATAATATATTTGTTCTAGATAAAACTTTGGCCATTGACTTCTGGTTTCCAATTAAGCAGAAAAGTGCTTCCTTTGTCAAAAAAAAAAAAGAAAAAAAAAAAGAAAAAAAAAGAAGAAGATATAGTCATATCTTGTTCTCCGCCTAACAGTTAAAAGTGCTTCCATTAGCACCCCATAATGATCATATTCATCTAGGTTAATAATAAAAAAAACATCTTGAAATTAACTACGGTAGGCTATCATCTATCTATATATAAAGCAAAAGGCAGAGAATGGTGAAACATTCAAAATACCAGAAAATGCCCTTGGTTAATTCAAACATTAAAAATTGAAATTATTAATTAAATGAGGATAGATAATATGGTAAATTCACATTTTTTTCATATTAAAAAAATAAAAATAAAAACAAAATCAGATAATAGGTCCTACTTTTGTGGAACATATTACCCATGTTAACTTTTCTTAATTCTAAAAGTAAAAGAAAAAAGAAAAAAGAAAACCAATTGGCACATGCTTGCCAAGAGGCTAGTGATTATAAAAGAGTGTTGCTAAACGAACCCTAAAATTAACTGAGTACACCCTATGATCTAAGTACACCCTAATATTTAAATCAAAATGTAAAATTAACTAAGTACACCCTATTTAATTACCAAAAATACCCCGGATACACCCTAATCCACTCTATCACACAGCAGCAAACCCATTCGAATCTGGTAACAGCATTCATCAAGGTCAATTGACATACTAAATTATTCGGAAAATGTCAGTAGACGGGTGAAAATGTCATCCATTGATGAGTAGAATCCCAAACTATCAAAAAGAAGACTTGTGTTCCACACAGTATCATTATAGGCCTGATACAAGGACCTATATTAGATCTTTAAGCACAAGGTCTGAATCAAACTGACAAAACTAAAGATGCCAAATTGAAACTTCAAACCCCCATAACCTTATTCCTTATGTGGGATAACATAAAAAATAAAAAAAATAAAAATCGATAAGCGAATTATAATTTCTTAGCTAATCTTGATCAAGAATAAGAAAGTTACAATAGAGGAGATACAACAAACATACAGAAAAAGTAGAGATAATTTGCAATAATGCACAATCGTAAAGTTGAAAAGTACTCACTGCGAGAGGCATTTCAGATATTTCATTTTCAATATAGACATCACCCATTAATTCTTCGAATCCAGAATTATGCAACAAAACTATTAAGGTGATACAACAAGACAACTTAAAAGGACGAAACTTTGACACAATCAGTATATAACAATAAGAACCCAGATGAGTAAATCAATCATATGATGAGAAAAACACAACAAATTAACCCCATTCTTTCAACATACTGAACTTAAGTAACTCATCATCAAAACAAAATGTAATAAAGATATCAGATAGCAACTTACAGTCAAAGAAGGACAATCTGCAGAACCCAGAAACAGCCTGTGGCTCAGCAGAAGCAAAGCCAATTTAATTTATAGAGGGAAGAAGAGAAGGAACAAAAATCTGCAGACCCCATTTCCAAGGAAGTTTAAACTTGCTAAACATGAGCTGTCATAATTTTGAATCCCATCAATAAACATAGAAGAAAATGAAGTTGGGATACCCCTGGGAAATCCTATCTTTGTATGATCAGTGTGTCTGGCTTTTTCTCCTTCAACCACTAAATGGGCCTTCCTCAGTTTTATCTTTTAATTTTCCTTATATTTGAATTCTCTCTGCATCACTTTCCCTGATTCGAGTTTGAATGAATTAGCCCATGTACCTCGCTCAACCACATAATGGAATAGGGTTTCTATCTATTTTTCCCAGTTAAGCAGATTCTTCAACTCAAATCCCAAAAGTTTCAATCTTTATTTTCTTAGTTTTCACCCAAATTGAATTAGGTTTCTTCAATTTTTTAGAATTTCAATACACAATTACCAAATTCCAATTTCAATTCCAAGTAAGCACGTATGAACTTGCTCGGTATTTGGAGGTTTTTAAATCTTTTTATTGTCAATAAAAGGAAATAACAGAGTTTTTGGAGTAGGGTTTTTCGTTTATGTTTGATTAGAGTTGAATATGGTGAGTAGGGTGTACTTATTAAAATTACATTTATTTCATAATTCAAAATATCCTTTTTGGTAATTTTATATTAGGATAAATTAGTAATTCAATAAATAGTTTAATAATAGGGTGTACTCAGTTAATTTTAGGGTTCATTTAGCACCACTCTTATAAAATCATTCTGAAAAAAAAAGAGGTGTATGAAAAAAATAAAAAAATCGTGTAAAACTTTTAAAAATTAAATTTTATTTATTTATTACTATTTATGAACGGTTATGATACAACTTAAAACCCACACCCATAAGTACACACGAAAGAAAGAACTAGTTTGGACCTTTTTCACAATTGGTTTCATGATCTAGATGGTTCATTCTTCGGGTTACCTTCAAATATTATCCAAAAAAAAAAGCAAAATTGAGAATCAATTAGTCATGCTACTATAATCAAATAGAAAGATAAACAATCATGAAGATATCAATAGTCAATTTTTGAACGATTAATCTTTCAAGAGATATTTAAACAAAGAACGCTTTGAATCATGAAACCTACAAGATCAAACCAGATATTATAGAACAAGATTTGATAAGTAATAGTCAACAAATTGGAATTCATTTATCGATGACAGATTTTTTTCTTTCGTTTGAATTCGTTTCGATAATTCTTTGGGCCATATTGGGTGAAGCAAAACCTCAAGTTCAGCAAAAATGGAAGTCTCTCAAGAGCCATGTGCTCAATTTATTCCTTTGAAGATACCAAATTTGAATTTCTTTTTCTTCATACTGAATTTGAGATTCCTGGTAATGTATCGCCTTTACTGTGTATTTGCAATTGTTAGGGTTAGTCTAGATCTTAATCGTCTTTGCATAAAGTTACAGAAAGAACAAGGTTTTAATTTTTTTAACTTGCTTATGTAAACGGATTATTTTATGAGGAGCTGAGGAAGACACAAATTAAAATTGCACATAGAATGCTTCATGTTTTACATGGAATAAAATACATTCCAAGTTCACTACTTTTATCTGAAATTACAAAAGCTTGTATCAACAAAGAAGAAAAACAACCATCCATTGAAAAATAATAAGATTTACAATTCTTAAACGTATGACTTCTGGGAAGTTAAAACTTCAATCCCCATATGAAACAAGAACTAAACTTCCATGCATGCAATCTAATCAAAACATCAAAGCGCTCGGTTGGGCATGATGAAAGCATAATAGGCTCTTCAATCTTGACATCCAACACATCTGGCAGCGACTCGATGATCAGTTCTTGGAAAGCTGGACAAGAGAGACACTTCAAGGACACTTCATACTTTCTTCGCTCTTCCCCCACGTACACAGCCACATAACCTTCTGGAACTTGAACTTGATCTCCATCCTTTCGCTTATTCTTGGAGCTCTCAGAGGCATGCTCCAACTTTTTGTATGCTTTCTTGGAATGGAAACCTTTGCCTAATTTTTTGACGAACAGCCTGATTTTCTGCTGGACAAGACTTGCAGCAGGGCTCATGGTGATGATGATCTTTAGACTGTGTGAAGAAGAAGGCAGGTTTCCAATTAGAAGCTAGTAGGGAACGAGGGTTTCTAATTAGAAGCTAGTAGGGCAAGAGAGAGTATGAAATTACTTGGAAAAGAAGGATGGCAAAAGGCAATAGAATTAGTGAGTGTAAGAATAATATATGTTACTGGCTACTTATTTATAGTGAAAGTGATTGTGGTGGCGGTTCCAATTAGTCCAATCGAAAAATGAGATTGGTACTTGGAAACTTGGTGTGTTGCTTAAGTTTGAAGTTTATAATCTTCTGCCCACTTAATCATGTTAATTAGGGAAATTATATATGTTTTCCAATAGCTACCTGGTTTTGTATTAGTGCTTGAATAATGTTTATCAGCCATTGATTGAAAAAAAAAGATGTATCCAACGATTTAGACTGAAAAATAGGTTAGGATAGGGAAAGAGAGAGAGAGAGAGAAAAAGGGCTGGACTTATCTGATGTTATTGTTGAAGATCAGATGTAATCGCTTATCAATATCTTTAAAAAAAAATTGAAACAAAAAACTTATCTTGAGTACAGAAATGAAAGGAAAGAACGAAAAAATAGACAAAGGTTAAAGCAGTGAAAAGCGCTTCTAAATGGATGAAAGCGCTTCTGTCTTTTAAAAATGGTGTTTGGCAAAAATTACAAAAGCGCTTTGGATGAGATCCAAAAGCACTTAAAGTGGTTTTGGAAGAAGCACTTGAGAGGTGCTTCTTCTTAAAAGCGCTGCAGAACAAAAACAAGGGAAGCACTTGGCTCCCTTTAATGAAACTTTTAAAATGCCGAAAATACCCATATTTAATTTTTTTAAATGCCCAAATACCCTTTCTTTTTTTTCTTTTTTTTACAAAGAGCTGTTTGTGTGCATCGCTTGGCAGCCATGGATGATCGTTTTGTAAATTCACTCGTTTGTTAACTGTGTTTCAGCTTTCATGGTCTTGCAATACCCAAGCAATGGAATGAGATTTTGGTGGTTTTAACTTTTAACTTACCCTACGTTTCCATTTCAGCAATGAATTCTCCATGTCCCTGGGTTGTATACTCGCTTAGCTTCTTAACTGCAACTATTTTCCCATTGGACAAAGTGGCCTTGTACACAGTTCCAAAGCCTCCATCTCCAATTATGTTTGTCTTGGAGAAAGTTAGCTTTAGAAGTGGCTGCTGAAACATGGCCACATTGATGCTCAGAGGTTCCTTTGATCTGCTGCTACTGAGGAAATAGAGATTATGATCTAAGAAACTGCTTAACTTGCTTTTCTCAGTTTCTTCAGGATCATGACGATTGCTTCTGGTAACCCATCTTATTGAAGCTAAAGCTACGACAACAATTATCAGAGCACTTCCAACTACAATAGCTGCAACTCCCCCAGCAAAACAAAGCTGACTTATCAAAACTTTTGACTTGGCAATCCCAATTCATGATTCTCCCACACAACCTTTTATTACCAGCAAGTGATATTTTCGACAGGTTCTGGCAAATACCAATCTTGGGAATCGGCCCTTCCAACCTATTCTCTGCGAAGTTCAAGTAAAACAGATTGTTGAGGCTGCATACTTTCTCTGGAATCTGTAGACACTACCATATAGAGATATCTGGTTTTTATTTCCTATTTTTATTATAATATTTTGGGATTCTTTAAATTTTTTTAAAGTACTTTTAAAAGCGTTTTTACTATGTCAGCCAAACACTCAACAAAATATCTAAAGCGCTTTTATGTAGTGTAAAAGCACTTTTAAATGTGACATCCAAACGACAAACTGCTTCTTTGTAGAAGCGCTTATGTCATAAGCGCTACTAGCATAAGCGCTACTGGCATAAGCGCTTCGGGAAGAAGCACTCCCAAACGAGCCCGTAATCCTACTCCTTATTGGCGATCTCCATCATTAGCAAATCCTCAAAGAACTAGGTTGAGCATGGGAAGGCCCATATCACAAAATAACCCCAACATCAATAAAAACAATTTTGTCTACCCAAAATTTACTTTTATGTTAATTTTTTTATTTATTTATAAAAGTGATATTCTACTTTAATCTAATAGAAATTATGGGGAGAGAGATTCGAACTCGAGTGCAGAGTGGGGAGCATATCCGCTCTAGTTAACTTGGCTAAGCCCAGGTCTGCTATTATTATTATTTTTTCCGATACTACTAGTATAACAACTAGAATTTGGATTATTTTCATGTTATTTTCATTATCGAGTTCAATTGACGTTATTTTCTTTCTCATCTAATAAAATATTAAATTATTTTCATTATCAACCATTGATTGAAAAAAAGGAGATGTATCCAACGATTTAAACTGAAAAATAGGTTAGGAGGGAGAGAGAGAGAGAGAGAGGGCCGGACTTATCTTATGAGTTCAAATTTTTTGTAAACAATAAGTCCATCTCTGATTTTTGTTGAAGATAAAATCTAATCCCTTATTGTATCAATATATCATCGTTTCTTTTGAAAAAAAAAAAAATGAAATTGAAAAAACGTAGTAGTTTTTTTTTGGTCAAGAAACAATAACTTACAATTTTTTTTTGTAAATCATAATCCTTGGCAATCTCCATCATCAACAAATCCTCAAAGAACTAGGTTGAACATGCGATTCCTTGTAATGGATGGCCTTTACTATGTATTTGTCAGGGTTACCAGTAGATCCTAATTGCCTTCGTTTAAAGTTCAAAAGAGAAAAAAGGTATTTGTTAGGGTTGCTATGCAAACGGGTTATTTTAGGAGACAGTGAGAAAGATGTATAAATTAAAATTGCACTACTTCAAATTTTTCTGAAATTACAAAAGCTTGTATCAACAAAGAAGAAAAACAACCATCCATTGAAAAATAATAAGATTTACAATTCTTAAACGTATGACTTCTGGGAAGTTAAAACTTCAATCCCCATATGAAACAAGAACTAAACTTCCATGCATGCAATATTCCATGCGTGCAATCTAATCAACACATCAAGGCTCTCGGTTGGGCATGATGAAAGCATAATAGGCCCTTCAATCTTGACATCCAACACATCCGGCAGCGACTCGATGATCAGTTCTTGGAAAGCTGGACAAGAAAGACACTTCAAAGAAACTTTATACTTTCTTCGCTCTTCCCCCACGTACACAGCCACATAACCTTCTGGAACTTGAACTTGATCTCCATCCTTATGCTTATTCTTGGAGCTCTCAGAGGCATGCTCCAACTTTTTGTATGCTCTCTTGGAATGGAAACCTTTGCCTAATTTTTTGACCAACAGCCTGATTTTCTGCGGGACAAGACTTGCAGCAGGGCTCATGGTGATGATGATCTTTAGACTGCGTGAACAAGGAAGGTTTCCAATTAGAAGCTAGTAGGGAACGAGGGTTAACTAGAATCTAATAGGGAACGAGGGTTTCTAATTAGAAGCTAGTAGGGCAAGAGAGAGTTAAAATTACTCGGAAGAGAAGGAAGGCAAAAGGCAATAGAATTAAGTGAGTGTACGAATAATAGATGTTATTGGCTACTTACTTATAGTGAAAGTGATAGTGGTGGCGGTTCCAATCAGTCCAATCGAAAAATGAGATTGTTATTGGAAACTTGGCGTGTTGCTTAAGTTTTAAGTTTATAGCTGCAGGGTCTAACCCAATCAAAAAGGGTTTTGATTTGCAGACAAGAGGTCTCAAGTTCGAACCCTCATGACATCATTTGTGTGTGTATGAGAAATCCCCCTCCTCTCTATTTTAGACTATCGCTTGTACTAAAAAAAAAAAGGTTTATAACTGCCCACTTAACCACGTTAATTAATTAGGGAAATTAATTATATATGTTTGCCAATAGCTATACCTGGTTTTGTAAATTATAGGAAAAGAAAGAAAAAGGGCCGGACTTATCTTATGAGTTCAAATTTTCTGTAACAATAACTTATCTTCTTTTTTTTGGTTGTCAAGAAACAATAACTTATCTTGAGTACATAAATCATGAGGAAAGAATGAACAAATAATCAAGATCAAAGCAGTCCATGCATGCAATCTAATCACACTCCTTGGCGATATCCATCATCATCAAATCCTAAAAGATGATGAAGACCAATTACCAGAGGCGATTGGAGAATTAGAGCCATGCACGCACATGGGTAAATTGAGTAAATTACAAATTTGGGCCCATAACCCTTACTAAAGCCAAATATTAGGTGAAGAAAACGAATGATTGTTTCATGTTAATTTGTAAATTTTGTATTGTTAAAATTGATGTCTGAAATGAATCCCAAGCCTCTGCATTTAGAGCCTTTGCATTTCATAAAATTTGGAGCGCTCAAATAATCCAATGACTTTGAATAGGCTGCGTCAGCTAGTATAACTTGTTTGTTTTATTTACAAAATTGATGGTAACGTGTTTCCGTTACCTCTCCATATCTCTGTTTCTATAAGCTCCTATCTCATCTATAGCATTTGTCTTTGGCACAAAGCTATTCAGCAACTGTTTCAGCTAAAACCCATCGTTTGCTTTAGCAACTTATCAATATTTCTCCAATTGATAACTTTCAATTTTCATGAAAATACCCAATTCATTGCAATACCCATCAATTGATTGTCATTTGGAATTCAGCCAAAATTCATGAAAAGAAGTTGCACTATATATTTGAATTCAGGGATGAAATGATAAACTATAGAATGGAAATTTACAAAAATGGGCGTTGCAAGAAATTGGTTCATCCTCAAGAGCGTCGACTAGTAATGTAGTAGCCACTTGACGCGGTTAATCGGCTCCGCCAGACACTTGAATTCCCAAATTCGCTTAGATCGTCGGCCACCATATCTGTGGCGTCGATGGAGGAGCCTCCATCACTGTCAAGCAAGAAACCTGAACGCTCTATTTCAAATACCACGATTCCGAATGCATTTTGTGGATTTTGATAAGAAATTTATGTCGGTTTGTTTGTTGAGTTTTAATTTAGCATGTCTGGAGTTATGGCCTTGGAGTTTTGCTTTTGATTCGTCTGAGTCGGAACAAGAGGGAAGATAAATGAGACAGTGTTGTTATTGTGGTGGAGTTCATGTTTGGATGGAGAGAAACTAATGCAAGGCGGAAAAGAAAGACCGGAAACGTCACAAAGAGAGAACTATTAACGTCGTTTTAGAAAAATAAGGGAGTTAATTAATTTCGGACAACACACAACAGATGATGACATTTCTCTGGCTATGCTCTCAAAAAAGAAACGACCAAATTGTTAAAGAAACACTACTACAAAAAATGAAATAGATGACGGGGATCCACCGTTGTTGTAATGCTTTGAAAATCGTTGTTAAATCGACCGCCATCTTTTTGGGTGTCAAACTACGACGGCTTTTCACCGTTGTTGTTTATCTGTAAAGACGACGATTTTTAAAGAAAATCATCGTTGTTTAGAGGTAAAGATTGTTAATTATAGGAGGAAAGACGACGGTTTTATTACCGTCATGGATTGTAGGTTAAGATGACGGTTTTTTATACAAACCGTCGTGGATTGTAGGTTAAGATGACGGTTTTTTATGAAAACCGACGTGTATTGTGGGTTAAGATGACGGTTTTTTTTATTTATGAAAACTGTCGTGGATTGTAGGTTAAGACGACATTTGTTTTATAAAAACCGTCGTTAATTATCTGTAAAGACCATGATTTATTATGAAAACCGTTGTCTAATAAGTTCCAAAATTGCTACATTTTAGTTCTTTTTGATTTCATATGATGCTATACAACGATTTTAACTGGAAAACCAACCATAATGCTTTATTAATGAATATATACACTCAAAAATAGTTTCTTTCATAAAACTTGAAGATTCAATAGTTATTACATAGTTAACCAATCTTTATTCTACAACAAATATATAATTCCTACCAATTAAGTAGTACAATCTTTTCCTAACAAGACCTACGTACTCCTAATCCAAGCCTTCCTCATCCAAACATACAAATGAGCATAGAAAACTTGTAAAATGAGCATAAAAAAGACCATCGAGAACCTGCAAAAGAAAAAATATATAAA
>NW_018921413.1:338176-392362 GCF_002207925.1 Prunus avium
ATTCCTTGGCAATCTCCATCATCAACAAATCCTCAAAGAACTAGGTTGAACATGCGATTCCTTGTAATGGATGGCCTTTACTATGTATTTGTTAGGGTTACTAGTCTAGATCCTAATTGCCTTCGTATAAAGTTCAAAAGAGAGAGAAAAAAAAGGTATTAATTTTTTTACGTGGCTATGCAAACGGGTTATTTTACGAGATAGATATATAAATTAAAATTGCACATAGAATTCTTTTTTTTTTTTTTGGTCGGCTTGCACATAGAATTCTCCTTCATGTTTTTTACATATCGAATAAAGAACATTCCAAGTTCACTACTTTAAATTTTTCTGAAATTTCAAAAGCTTGTGTATCAACAAAGAAGAACAACCATCCATTGAAAAATAATGAGATTTACAATTCTCAAACCAAACGTATGACTTCCGGGAAGTTAAAATAAACTTCAATCCATATGAAACAAGAACTAAACTTCCATGTATGCAATATTCCATGCATGCAATCTAATCAACACATCAAAGCGCTCGGTTGGGCATGATGAAAGCATAATAGGCCCTTCAATCTTGACATCCAACACATCCGGCAGCGACTCGATGATCAGTTCTTGGAAAGCTGGACAAGAAAGACACTTCAAAGAAACTTTATACTTTCTTCGCTCTTCCCCCACGTACACAGCCACATAACCTTCTGGAACTTGAACTTGATCTCCATCCTTACGCTTATTCTTGGAGCTCTCAGAGGCATGCTCCAACTTTTTGTATGCTTTCTTGGAATGGAAACCTTTGCCTAATTTTTTGACGAACAGCCTGATTTTCTGCTGGACAAGACTTGCAGCAGGGCTCATGGTGATGATGATCTTTAGACTGCGTGAAGAAGAAGGCAGGTTTCCAATTAGAAGCTAGGGTTTCAAACTAGAAGCAAATAGGGAACGAGGGTTTCTAATTAGAAGCTAGTAGGGCAAGAGAGAGTTAAAATTACTTGGAAGAGAAGGAAGGCAAAAGGCAATAGAATTAAGTGAGTGTACGAATAATAGATGTTATTGGCTACTTATTTATAGTGAAAGGGATAGTGGTGGCGGTTCCAATCAGTCCAATCAAAAAATGAGATTGGTATTTGGAAACTTAGCGTGTTGCTTAAGTTTTAAGTTCATAATCTTCTGCCCATTTAACCACGTTAATTAGGGAAATTATAAATGCTTGCCAATTCCTACCTGGTTTTGTATTAGTGCTTGAATAATGTTTATCTGCCATTGATTGGAAAAAAGAAAAGAAAAAGGAGATGGATCCAACGATTTAAAATGAAAAAAAAAAGAAGGGGGGGTTAGGATAGGGAAAGAGAGAGAAAAAAGGGCCGGGTACTTATCTTGTGAGTTTAAATTTTCTCTAAACATTAAGTCTATCTCTGATGTTTTTGTTGAAGATCATCTGTAATCCCTTATTTATCAATATCTTTTCAAAAAAAAAAAGAAGAAAAAAAACTTATCTTGAGTACAGAAATGAAAGGAAATAATGAAAAACTAGGCAGACCATGC
Source organism: Prunus avium (assembly GCF_002207925.1). The sequence goes on from NW_018921413.1 coordinate 339,706, forward strand.
ACATGCAATGTAATCCTACTCCTTGGCGATCTCCATCATCAGCAAATCCTCAAAGAACTAGGTTGAACATGCGAAGGCCCATATCACAAAATAACCCCAACATCAATAAAAACATGATTTTGTATACCCAAAATTTACTTTAATGTTTATTTTTTTTATTTTTATAAAAGTGATATTCTACTTTAATCTAATATAAATTATGGGGAGATAGATTCGAAACCCTTGTCTGCTAACCCTTTTTTTTTTTTTTTTTCAATACTAGTATAACTTGGGTTATTCTCATGTTATTTTCATTATCGAGTTCAATTGACATTATTTTCTTTCTCATCTAATAAAATATTAAATTATTTTCACAAGCTACTTTTTTTTAAATAGCAAAATAGCTAAAGAAAATTATTTAATCAACTTTGCTGTGTACGATTTCTGACTTCAAGCAAATACATTAGAGGCATGAGGCAACAGACCCTAGATCATTACATAATATAATATTAATTTTACTTGATGAAACCATGATTTGCTGCCGGCTTAGTCAACAGATCCTAATTTGGCAACGGACTCCAAATTGCCATCTGAATCTCATCTGAATTTTTTATTTTTATTTTATAACTAATGCCTGATTCGTGTTTAGGTGGAACTTATGAAAATGTATTCATGTCATGGAGAAGCGTTTTGAATGCTCACACCATCACGTAGTGTTATATCATAGATTAAAGTATAGTTATAATGAGTAAATGCATGGATTACAATACGAGTATATTTGTAACACCACACCGTCACACCGGAAAATTACTCCATGTCATGGTTGTTTCTTAAATTGTATGTTACTCAAAAAAGGGTAATGGCGAGCTATACGAAAGGAGGACAAAATAGGCTAAGCATGTATATTTATTGGTATGCTGAAAACAGCGAAGCTCGGGTTACAACAATCTAAGCATTTTCCTGTACAGGCATTTTCCTTCCTCCCAAAAAAAAACAAGGATTGCAAAATCACAAAATTCCATATATTTACATGTTGTAGCCCCCCAAAAGAATACTACCAACAATCTGAGCCCACTGCCAAAAAATCCCAGCTCTAATAAATTCCAACTTACCACAAAAACAGACACCAAAATTACGTATCCATCTATTTGATAGCGTACGAACGAGTACAAACTGTCTCAAGTGCCTCTGTAAATAAGCCAGAAAAACTGGTCAGTGCCTGAAAAACCCCCGGTAAGCCTGTTTGAAGATTGTTTAGTGTCATGGCTCTTGTCACCTCCACTGCCTTTGAGTGCCTCATCATCTCATCTTCGACCCGCCTCTGGCAGGTTGTAAGTTCAGATTTCTTCTCAGCAAGCGGGTCTCGAGCATCCAAAACCTGCCTGTTTTCAGGCCCCGAGTCAGGAAGCCCTATACCAACCATGGAGTAGGAGTGGTAGAACTTCTTTTCAATGTTCCGGAGAGAAGAAGCCTTCTTCTCAAGCTCCTTCGATGCAGTTTCAGTGCGTTTTTTTATCTTGAGCTCCTCACTCTGTTTTACAGAGATTACATGGACAACATTTATAAAGCTCTTGATAGCCTCAGAAGCCACTGTGTCAGGGACACGCTCAAGTGCAAGCTTCCACTCATCACAGAAGGAATATACATCAGAAGATTCACTGTGCACATTGAATGTCATGTCATTGTTTACAGGTTGAAGGGTGAGCTTGAACCAACCATGAACAGACCGGATAAAGTCCCGTTTGAACTTTATTAAGCGGCAGAAACTGGTGTGCCAGGCAGAGACCGCAGCTTCAAGGTCACGAGTTGCCTGTCGGTGCAGTTCCGAGGTCGAGTCACCCTTGGCTGACCGGTTCACAAGTCCCCTAACCTGTTGTACAATGTCGTTTTGGACTTCATGGTACTGGTGCATTGATCTCCACATGTACATGAACCTGCATTCAGTATAAGTAAGACATTTTGAATTAGGTCACGGTTAAGAAACCCTTACTCACATGATTATAGGATCTAGCCATTATTTTGACAAAACAGGGTCATTGGAAGAATTCAACTACTTATTCTACAGTTCCATACATCTGATGGCGACAATTTACCCAAAAATGGTGCCAATACTCCCATCAAAAGTTTATCTGATGGAAGATAATACTCAAGTGCACCCTAGCTTGTCCACATTTGTATACTGTTTTACCAGGACTGCATGCCCCTCCCACTTTCCAATCAATATCATTACTACAAAGAAAAATCTACATACAAGTTTGAGCTTTTGTAAAACACCTAACACATAAAAGTTTACCTACCCTCCATCTCATTCACTCATTTTAGCCTGTAAGCTTTAAAACAAAACCTGAAATTGCACAGAGACAAGCATGTCCACTCAGCCAGAAAAGCAAACATGTGCTGGACCTTTTGGTAATTTACCTTAGCAAGATACTAACACAAATAGATCATTATTTTCTGACCAGAACTATGCCACTCAAGATTGATCCGACAAACATGATGATGCTTACATTGTCGATTTATCATAATGACCCCAATTAACTTGCAATTAAAGATTCAAAAAAATAATAATGTTCTTGACTTAGTTAATAATCACAGCTACAAATGGATCCGGAAACATACAGTGGTGTGTCATATGACCATATCATAGTTAAGTCCAATCTACCCAACTCCACCTACAATAACTGTTATCAAAAGGGTCTGCAGATAAGAACAAACATAACCACCGGAGAAGAAGTTTTGGGGCCACGTCTAGTTTTAAGAGGTGACAGTCCAGGACAACAAGGCACATGCAGTTCCAGAGGGGAAGACGCAAGTGGCACGGCAGGGCAATGACTCATAATGCTTTCAACTACCAAGTCGAGGCCAGTGATCTACACTCACATTTTTCACGTGGGAGAATATCTAATATCCTAAATTAAGTACAACCACCAATAATTCTCAGATATATGTCTACACCAACTAAGAAGTATTGTTCATATGTCATGTTCAATCTCTATTTTTATGCCAAAGCTGATTTGTGTGCAGAAGAATAAATAATCTTACTATCATCTTTTCAACAGTAATTAATCAAAAGAGATGAGAATTACCCATGGCACAGTTCAACAAGCTGAGGCACAAGATCGGAGTCTCTAAGATCAATGATGGCGGTGGAGGTCGTTGAGACGGCCTGAGATGTGACAATAATTAGTGATTGCAGCCTCTTTATCGAAGCCTTGGTCTTGTCTACCTTGGTTTCGTCCTCCCCCTTGTACTCCTGATGTTGCAGTGCGGACAACTTCTTCTCATGCTCAATCTTGACACCTTCCCTAGCCTAAAATTCATAACAATTTGTTGCCTGCATCAGCACTTGCCAAATTTGAAACCATATGGTCTCCACATAAATACAACAGCAAAGACTTATTTTCTCAATCCACCCAAAATTGGGCAAATGACCCTCAAGCCAATCATTGATGCCACTCTAGAAATTACTATGTTTCCACAGTAGCACAACTAGGACACATTATTCCCTTCTATTGCTGTATTCAAATGTTTCCACAGATAAATTACTATCTTTCCACAGTAGGCATAAATAGTTAAAAGTGCACCAAATTTAAATGTACCAAAAAGAAAAGGTACATCCATATAAACAAAAGTTCAATAAATTTTGAACAAGAGAATGACAGAGGATGCATATTTTCTCCCATGAAAACCCTTTTTTTTATAGCAAAAAGGTGTTTTTATCTTTGGCATTTATGTTGCAAGTGGAAAGAGGCAAAAAGCAAAAAAGAAATGGTAAAATTTATGAGATTGCAAAGGCAATAAAAATATTTATACAAACATTCCTAAGAATATGAAGCTTTATCTGTTCACCAAATTTAAATGTACCAAAAAGAAAAAGTACATCCATATAAACAGAAGTTCAATAAATTTTGAACAAGAGAATGACAGAGGATGCATATTTTCTCCCATGAAAACCCTTTTTTTTTAGCAAAAAGGTGTTTTATCTTTGGCATTTATGTTGCAAGTGGAAAGAGGCAAAAACCAAAAAAGAAATGGTAAAATTTATGAGATTGCAAAGGCAATAAAAATATTTATACAAACATTCCTAAGAATATGAAGCTTTATCTGTTAAGATGTCAAAATTTTCCAACCAATAATAATGGAGTAGATTTTGCTTCTAGGTTCTACAAAATGCATCCACTTTACCATAGAAAGTCCAGGAGCCTACAACAAAGATAAGGTCGGTCCAATTTCACAGGCTGTCAAGGGTATATGAGTCATTTTGACCAGCATTGAAAAAGGCCTTCATTACAGCGACCGATGCCACCATTGGGGGCAAAGACAACCATCCAAATCACAACTATATCCAAAAAGATGCACCAGGAAAAAGGCCAGTTTATTTATGCACAGCACCGACCATGGGCAGTTTCGTCATTTCGCGCTTTTGACGTTCAAGTCAAAAACTGCGGTTGATCATCAGAGCATCAACACAACACTGTCACTGATGGGTACCCTTTTTTGTCCTAAACTTAAAAGCCTAACTAGATTTATTTAACTTCTTTCCCCAAAAAACCAAAAAACCAGATTTACTTAACTACAAAAATAATTATTTTTCATGAAAAAAACCAAATAAAATAATAAAAATTACAAATTGTTCGAAGTTTTTTTGAAAAAAAATTGTACCTTGACTTCCTCATAGAGCTTCTTCTCCCAAGCCAAAAGGCGTTCGAAAGTGGAGCAGAGGCTCTTCGAACCGCCGGTGTCGACCAGCGAACCGGCATCGAGCCGGTACTTCACCGCCAGCGGTGGTTTTGAAGTCCAACTGGAGCTCAAGGTGCTCAGCACACTATTGGAGTGATACACTGTCTCTGTAAAATACAAGAACAGAATCAGAGTTAATTACTATTTGAACGAAATTCAAAACCCAAATTTAATCAACCCCAAAGATTCAAAAATTTCAATGTAATTCGATAAAAATAGAATTTAAGGAACAGAACCCAGTTTCCAGCTCGGTGTAAATCGTTTGAATTATGATCCCATCCCAAAAGATTTGATTTCTTTTTCTTCCCACAAATTTTCTCAGCAACAAAACACCCACAATCCAAAAATAATAAACAGCACATACTCTTGAGCTGCCTGAAGCTCCGATCAAGCTGGGCCCTGCTGGTCTCGAGCATCTCCGAAACCTGGTCTCCAGCCATGGCAGCCTTGTCGAAATTCTCCTTAATGGCCTCTACAATCTCCTTCAAATCTTTGTGCCTCACCACCATCTTCATATTCGAGATCTCACTGCTCCTATAAGTACTCCCGCCCTCCGACCTCTCCGACTTGCTCGTACTCGGCGCAAACCTGGGCATTGCCTGAGCCGCCGGAAAAGTACCTGTACCGGCCACCGATTCCGCCCGAACCGATGCCGACTCGAAATTCGACCGGGTACCCATCTCGGATCTCGACTCCCTCTCGTCATCCCCTTCATCGTCCGACGACGAGCTCGTCGTGCTGTAATGGTCGTGGTCATGGTCGCCCCACTCACTGCACTGCACCTCCTCTCTCTCAGATTGAGCATACTTCTCAGACTGAGCATACTTCTCCGACTGAGCATACTTCTCCGATTGAGCATACTTCTCGGACGGAGCATACTTCTCAGACCGAGCATACTGCTCAGATTGAGCATACTTCCCGGAAGGAGCATACTTCTCGGACCGAGCATACTGCTCAGATTGAGCATACTCGTGCCTTTTCTGGTGATGGGTGTTCTCGGCTTTCGGGTTTGGATGGTTGAGGAAGAAATCGTACTCCGATCTCTCGGTTTCGGTCTCGGGCTCGGCTTCTTCGGCCTCTGTCTCTGTATTGTCGTCGTCGAAATCTTCTGGGTCAGGGGATTGTTGTTGGTGATTAGATTGGTGGGATTGGGATTGTGCTTTTTTGCGCTCGAAGAACTCAGAGTCTGGAGGCGAAGGAGGGTAGAAATTTTCCCAGTTCCACATGGACGAGGCCTGAGAGGGCGTGCTCGAGTATGTCGAGTCCGCTTGAAAAGCCGATGGAAACCCAAAGGGGTTATTGAAATTCGATTTCGGGCTTCGCGGGGAAGAAGCAAGGCTCGATTCCGACAGTATGTGAGGGAGCTTCGGCCCCGACGGACGGCGCCGGCGCTGTTGGCGCGTGGCGGTGGAGGAGGAGCGGGAAGAAGCGGAGAGAATGTGTGGGAGGTTGGAGCTGTTGGTGGTGGGAGAGAGAGGGGGTGGCGGAGGTGGAGGGTGGAGGGAGGAGGGTATGGGGGACGGGGGGACACGTGGAGGGAGGGGATTGGTTGGAGGGGGAGAGGGATGGTGGTGGAGGAAGACGGCGGGGGTTTGGTGGGAGATGTCGAGGGGCTCGAAGGCGGAGAAGGAGACGAGGGCGGCGCCGGTGAGGCGGAGGGAGCGGCAGTAGTCGGCGTGGGCGGCGGCCAAGTGGTGGCGAGCGTAGACGGCGTCTTTCATGAGGCGGCGCCGCTCCTTGCACCGCCTCACCGTGTCCTCGTTGTCCAATTTCGACGCCGTGCACCCCATAATTTACGACAATGTTGATAATAATAATAATAAAAATAAAAATTTTAAATTTAAATACTTGAGATATCAAGAATGAGAAGAGAAGCAAAACCCAAGTGGTGGAAACCACTGGTTTGAGCTCTCTGTGTGTTTGCGGGTGTGAATTAGAGAGAGAGAGAGAGAGAGTGAGAGAGAGCGATGCTGAGACTGTGAAAGCAGAAGAAGTTATAGTTGTTAAGCTTTGGACTGTTGTTTGTTGCCTATTGGGGACAACTTAGTGGGTTTTTTATTTATTTTATTTTAAGTAAAAGAGTAAAGTGAGTTTTCTATTTTTACAAAACAGAAAGTAGGGGTTAGTAATAAAATATTTATAACAAAAGGTTGGCAAATAAATCTATTCAAAAATGTTTCTTTGTCGGATTAGTCATGCAATTCCAATTGCAAATTGTATAATCCTTTCAATCAATATAATTAATTTAATCATGAATTCTTTCCTGTTGTTAGTGACAAATTTTCTTTAATATAGTAGGAGTAAGTGGGTTTTTTTCTATTACAAAAGAGTAAGTTGAGTCAAATTAATCGAGTAGCCTACTTTCCTTCCGGTAGGAGGAACTAACCTTAACCCCAGGGGGAGAGCTTTAACCTTAACCCCTCCCCGGCTCGGAGTGGTTGCACACTTGCCACCATTTTGTTCACCAAAAAAAAAAATCCCTAATACTTTTCACCAAAAAAAAAAAATTCCCTAATACTTTTACTATAATCTTTCTCTGCCCTCTACATCAAGGAAAATTGAGAGTAACATGTGACCATTTTTTTTTTTTTTCATATTTTGCATTTGTAAAAATTTACTAAAAACAAAAGGCCAAATCAGAATTATCCGAAATGGGACGACCTTGATTATTTATTAGATGGATTTTTTATTTGCTTATATGATCAAAATTAAAAGTTTAATTACAATGTAAAGATAGGGTAGTTGATTTTTAATTATCTATATATATAAAGCAAAAGGCAGAGAATGGTAAAACATTCAAAATACCAAAAAGTGTCATTGGTTAATGCAAATATTAAGAATTGAAATTATTAATTAAATGAGGATAATATGGTAAATTCACACTTTTTAATATTAAAAAAAATCAAATAATGAATCCTATTTTTATGTAATATAACTACCCATTATCTTTTTAAATTCTAAAATAAATTTATTTATTTTTTAAAAAAAGCCTCTCACATACGCAAAAGTGCGTGCAGAGTAACTAGTAATTAATTATGGTAATGTTTGTTTAGTTAATGTTGATTAATTTAATTAGTGTTTGCAGAAGGTTGGCTTTTGGTGCTTTTGTGGAGTCCTCGGGGCTTGGGGTTTGGAAGGTGAAGGTGAAGACAGGGTGGATCTTCGCCAAAATTGTGTGGGCCCATTTAGTTGATTTTAAGGTCCAACTGAGTCACTAGTAGGCTGTGCCTGGTTGGCTTGGTGTTGGAATTTCGTTGCTAATTGATTTCTGTGTTCTTGCATTTTTCCTTCACTAAATGACAAAGTTCCTTCAACCTTTAATATATGCTTGACTTAAAGCTATTTTCCATTTTCTCTTATGAGAGTTTGAAATTTGTTTTTAAATACTAGCAATAGTTTATATTGTTACTCTAATTTACTGTAAAGGGTCATGTGAAATGGATGAATACACTGCCCTGATCAACAAACCTAACTTACTTATATTTGTTAAATACAAAAATTTTTAAAAAATTATACAACACCCTTTATATAAACGAATATCAAGTTTGTCTTGCTAAATATGAATTAATCTACATTATTCCAAAGCAAATATCTGCTAAATATGAATTAATCTACATTATTCCAAAGCAAATATCTGAAATAGGTCTTGTCCATAAATTCTTAAAAAGATGTCTAAATTTTTCAGCTAGATTTACAAGTTTGACTTGTACTCAATTTTAATTTAAAAAACTTACTTGTAAAGGGGATAGCATTGTTTTGTTATCTTCAACAATAACACAACAATACGTGGAAAAGTTATCTTACGTGTCATTGCGTTATTAATCGGGGATAGCAAAAAGTGTTATCCCATTACATGAGAGTTTCTCTCCCATCTCAATTTCAAAATCAATGTTGACAAGTCCAATCCAAGGTTTGCATTAACCAATGGTATTTTTTAGTATTTTGAATGTTTTACCATTCTCTATTTTTTGATAAATATAAATTAATTTATATTATTCCAAAGCAACTATCTGAAATAGGTCTTGTCCAAGAATTCTTGAAAAGATGTCTAAATTTTTCAGCTGGATTTACAAGTTTGACTTATGCTCCATCCCAATTTCAAAATGGTGACAAGTCGAATCCAAATATTACATGAGGATAGAAATGCCCAAACCATCACATTCATATTTTAATCTTAGTTTTTCTTTTTTCTTACTACCTAGCAATTATAAGCATGAACAATGCTGACAAAAATTACAAAGTTCTTGGCAACTATAGAGAGGATGATGAGTCTTGAAGGGAGAAGCTACCACTCATTGTAAATTATTGAACCAATTAATTGGTTAGGTGCACTTGAAATTTCAATCATCATGTTCTAGTTTTGGTTATTCATTCCATCATTTCCCAATTCTTGGGTTTTACTCATTTTTTTTTTATAATTTTTTTTGTGGGGCCTCACATTCACTATGGTGGTCATGCACTCATTGTATCATACTCTTTTCAAAGAAATATTGCAAATTGCAAAGCATCAAAATGGCAGAGAAGCATATGTATACATAGATATTCCCCAATAAGTGGAGCCTTTTTGACAAAAGTGAAGGATATAGAGATGAGAGGGAGACTTGACTGTGTGAAAGGAAAAGAGAGAGAGATTGAAAATGGTTAAAGTGACTGTTTTTTCTCCTAACTTTGTATCCCCATGGCCTCACTGGACCCAACCATCACCTTTTTTTTCTTTGAGAACAATTTTTGATGAGAAAAGTGTGTTTGGCTTTAGATCCCTTGCTGTTAAATTTGAAACTTAACGGTGTGAAAGGTTTTTCTGCCCCACATTGTATCAGTACAATAATTATTATTATAAATTCAAGAAGAAAAAAAGAAAGAAAGAGGAAAAGGTAGGCTTAGGCCATGTTGAAAGCTCGAAACCAGTCACTGGAACACTCCTATTCTGGGTTTTGAGGTGAGTGAGTATCTGATTCTTCTTAACATTGCAGGGATGTTCCTTTCAAGATATTCTTCATCTTTATTATTTTTATTTATTTGTTGAAAATCTGAAAAGTTTATTCTAATTTGGCTTTGGCACTAAATATTTTTTGAACAAACTGGAATGTGGAGCCTCCTAATAGTTATACAATTTCTGTGACAGCATACACTTTGTCCTAAGTTCGAAACTCCTTTCAATTAAGTTGTACCCATTAAGGACCTACCAAGAAATTTACAGCGCCTCCTGCCAAATTACAGACTGTGAATCTAGACCATTACTCGTGTAAGAAATGAGTCAAACTTAAGATCTCGTGTGCAAGTGCTTTTAACTACTTGAGCTACAAGTTCCTTACGAATCTAGACCATTATTAACAGCGATGGATGTTCGAATTTATCGGACTCATGTATTTCTCTTGTATTTTTGTTTGTTTATGATCATGTTAGCTTTCCATGTATGTTTGTTTATTCACCTTCTCTGTTGCATCTCAGTTTAAATTAATGAAATTTCATTTTTATATGAACAAAAGAAGGCATGACATGACATCACATGAGAATAAAGAAAAGTTGAACTTCTTGTGCTGAAACTATTCTTATGACTAAAAACAAAAACCTGTGAACACTCCAAGCCCCTTAGCTTCAAGGCTTCAACATTTGATCCACACGCCAAGCAGTCTAGCTGCATGCTTTTTTAAGTTATAAATAGAAACCAAGTACGAAATCGTAACAGATCTTCTCAGACTTTTTTAAAACAGTTGGTGACAGACAGAACCCCCAAACTATAAACAAGGCCAAAACCATGACTTCAAAGATTGCAAGCTGCAACAAAATAACAATAAATAATTGCCCCTTTATTAGCAAAAAGAAAAAAAAAACGACATAAAATAATAATAATTACAGAAACTTCCACAGGAAAATGTGACCCAAATCAAATGAATGATGGCCATCCAAGAAAGAAGAAAACAATAGGTAAAAGGGCGAGCAAAAGAAGATAAACGAAAAGAATAGGAAAGAACCAAACCATGCACAATACGTATATTTGCTCACCACATGGCGTTGGCCCCACAAAGCCAATAAGATTACATACTTTTGGTGCTTTGGTGGACCCACCAAGTTTTTCTTTGCCAAACAGCTAGCACGAAAAGGAAGCAAGGATCCATTTTCTTTTCAGACCCAAAAGAAAAAAGAAGATCCATTTCTTTGAGTCAAAACAATACACAGATAGAGATAGATGGTGATATTATCATCTTTTTGGAAACGAGGGCCAAGACTAAGCAGTAGTTGAGAGACCCTTTGTTTACCTGACAAAACACCCCCGGCAGTAGGGTTGGCATGCACAGTCAGATGAGCTTATCTGATACATTGTTTAACCAAACTTGGCAACAGCATAGTTGATTGGTCTAATATGATGAGGATGATGAGGATGAGGGGTTGGGCACGTTCTGCATGTGCTGCTGCTGCTTCTGCTGGTTGTTAGGAAAACCAAAATCCTCAAACAGACCCTGAATGATGCGAAGAAATAAAAGTGGAAGGTTAAAACTCAAAAGTGTTTACCAAAAGCTAAGTTTTTGTACGCCATCAAGTAGGTCATATGTGAATTTGGGTTCTAAGTTTTGTTCATATTCAAAAAAGATTAATCCAGTTATTTGGCTCCCTATCACATGACAATATAATTATGAAAAAAAAAAAAAAAAACTGTAAAAAGCGTATATGTGATGAATTGCAGATGCATATTCCAGGCTTTCAGTCATATGTGGACATACCATGGCATCATTGATTGCATAAGCCACACAGTAGTGCTCCTGAAAATCAGCAGTTCGGGACAAAAGTTCAGAGAAAAATTGATGGAATATATTGATGAACATTTGATAATAAATCCTTCACCGCCTCCCAAATAAAGGTCCTCAAATAAGCTTATTTGTGGGATACCATTGTAGAGCCCACTCTGTATTGTATTTTACTAATCCAAACCGTCTATTTTGTAAATATTCATTCAAAGATCACCTTGACAAAAAATCACTTGAATCCGATGTTTTTTGACCACGCAATTGAATTATTGAAATTTTGGTACTTCCTTAAAGCACCGTGTTCATTGATTTTATAAGACACAATTGGACGTCAAAATGGATTCCAATTTCTCTAATCTTTTGCAAGGATGATCTACCCTCTAAAGGGTGTCCCTCAATAGAAGGAGACTATACATATTCTTTTAATAAATAAGAATAAAATAAATGTGAGAAGGTTTAAATTGACAATGCCAAGATACTGTAAACAATTGGGTTCGTTCGGGTATTTATAGGTTACATTATAGGGTACATTTCCTAATATAGGGGATTAGGAAGGTGTATCTGGTAATTGCACTTCCAAATAAAATATATGGCATCAAGTGCATAAAGCTAAAACTGGTATTAGGAAAATCTGCACGAAGGGTTTATAGCTTAGGTAGTTAACCTGCAGTGGAAGGCGTTTGTTTGATTTTCTACTCTTAACGATACCACTTGTATCAAAAAAGAGTAGGAGGAACATCACAGCAAATTAGGGTTTAGCTAACCCTAGCAAATTAGCATAACTCATGGGCAAGGCCAACACGCATAGATAAGGAAATGGTCCAGATTATTTTGTTCAACTTTGTTTCGAAAATCATGCATTGGGGCTATATTCTGTCTTTTTTCCCTTTTTATGTAAAACTTTTGGGACATAAATAAATATAATAACTTTCCATTTACTACTGGAAGTCGGAAACAGTAAATTTTCTGAGTCTGGACTTCTGGTCAAATCAACCAAGTCCTGACCCAAACATCACGTTCCAGAAATTGTTTTTTGCTAAAAGTTTCAAAACCAGATTTAAAAATAATAATAATTACAGAAACTTCCACAGGAAAATGTGACCCAAATCAAATGAATGATGGCCATCCAAGAAAGAAGAAAACAATAGGTAAAAGGGCGAGCAAAAGAAGATAAACGAAAAGAATAGGAAAGAACCAAACCATGCACAATACGTATATTTGCTCACCACATGGCGTTGGCCCCACAAAGCCAATAAGATTACATACTTTTGGTGCTTTGGTGGACCCACCAAGTTTTTCTTTGCCAAACAGCTAGCACGAAAAGGAAGCAAGGATCCATTTTCTTTTCAGACCCAAAAGAAAAAAGAAGATCCATTTCTTTGAGTCAAAACAATACACAGATAGAGATAGATGGTGATATTATCATCTTTTTGGAAACGAGGGCCAAGACTAAGCAGAGTTGAGAGACCCTTTGTTTACCTGACAAAACACCCCCGGCAGTAGGGTTGGCATGCACAGTCAGATGAGCTTATCTGATACATTGTTTAACCAAACTTGGCAACAGCATAGTTGATTGGTCTAATATGATGAGGATGATGAGGATGAGGGGTTGGGCACGTTCTGCATGTGCTGCTGCTGCTTCTGCTGGTTGTTAGGAAAACCAAAATCCTCAAACAGACCCTGAATGATGCGAAGAAATAAAAGTGGAAGGTTAAAACTCAAAAGTGTTTACCAAAAGCTAAGTTTTTGTACGCCATCAAGTAGGTCATATGTGAATTTGGGTTCTAAGTTTTGTTCATATTCAAAAAAGATTAATCCAGTTATTTGGCTCCCTATCACATGACAATATAATTATGAAAAAAAAAAAAAAAAACTGTAAAAAGCGTATATGTGATGAATTGCAGATGCATATTCCAGGCTTTCAGTCATATGTGGACATACCATGGCATCATTGATTGCATAAGCCACACAGTAGTGCTCCTGAAAATCAGCAGTTCGGGACAAAAGTTCAGAGAAAAATTGATGGAATATATTGATGAACATTTGATAATAAATCCTTCACCGCCTCCCAAATAAAGGAGAGAGATGGAGATGATTCCTAAGCATATATCAGCATTTTCCAGTATGGTAGTATGGGTGACATCATCCAGCCTCCCAGAAACAGGAGCCATGGTTGCTTCTGGCCCTACACACCTTACGTCACTAGACTCACTGTGGTCCCATGACTCATGTGCCTACATGTGCAAGCACACAAGGCACAAACACACTCAGGTAGGAGACCAATTTAACTAACCCATGTCAAATTACTTTTACCAAAAATATTTAGCATACTGTGTTCTTTTACAACAGAAATGAGAAGTTGACTTGCCTGCATCATATACCATTCTTCAAATTCATCAAACAATTCCAATCGTTCAATCCTAAACAAGAAGACATTACATATGAGAATCTTCCCAAGAATATCAATTACAAGTTAGCTGACTAAAAGTTGATAAAAAGAGCAAAAGCATGGGCAGAGGTGGTACCACATTATCACAACCAAAGTATCTTAATACAACCATACAAACCCAAGGGAATTTTAAAACAACAACAAAAAAAAGACTAAAATCAGGGAAAAAGGCTTCCAGAGAAAGGTCCAGTGGGTTTTCATGTTCTGTAAAGTAAGAATAAAAAAAGGCAGCCATCCACCCCTTTTCTAACCTTTATCTGAAACCAAACATGAGTTTTTGTTCGTAGGAATACTCTCAATATGTTAAAATTATCATCTCCTCCCAAAAGGATAGAACAGGATATTTAATGACATACTATACACTAGGATCTGGCATGTCTAAGCAGATAAATTGGCAAGTTAAGATAGTCCAGTTGAAATTTGAGTCCAATCTACTGTATGACATATTGTATTAAAACTGCATGGTTAACTTGGACTATATAAAGCTGTTTCAAGCAGGTGGTTAACAATTTTAATTGAAACTGAACTCCAAGACTCAAGCAGGATAAAATGACTATCAAACAATTCTGAAAGACAAAGAGCTTCACATATTTGTCGTACTTAAAGACATTAAAATAAGGAGAAGAATAAGATAAATACCAAGCCAAGTTTTCTGGTAAAAGTTATGTGATAGGAAGGAATGACAATAAACATGTATTGGTAATTGAAAAAGTGAATTTTGTCTTTTCTTGTAGGATCTGTATGTCTATCTGTATTCTGTTTATTGGGTGTATTTTGGGTTCCCCCTCCCCCCTCCCACAAAAGAAGAAAAAAAGAAAAAGTGAGCATGTTATTGCAAAATATGACTAAACGACTAATAGTTTTGCAAGATATACATTGGACATACCTGCGTCTTTCTTGAGCTTCAACAAAATTACTATACACTTTTAGCATGTCCCAGGCAACAGCCCTCTGAAACCCCACACATTCAAAATCACAACATTATTAAAATTAAATTAATATAGGATGAAGATTAATTCAGTGAAATAAAAACAACATTCAAAAGGACGCAAATAAAAGAAACCCGAAACATGAAACAAAAAACTTCATTTAGAAAGGTACAAAAGTTTCAATAAACTAGGGCCTACAAATTGAACGTTTTCAGCCAACAAAATTTCCAGAGCATTATAAAATTGTCATATTTTTATGTGTACATACGCATCTATGTCCTGCCTTCTAGGCTTTTGTTAGGGGTAGATGACTTCTTTATCATCATTTGGCTGTTGTACCTTCTGTTATGTAACGATACCCAAGAGAGTACAAAGTTTATTGCTAAAAGATACTAATTATAATTTATAACTTCTACCTGCCATCCTTGGTCAAGAAAAAGTTTTTCCTTTGCCTGTAATGTCGGTGTATCATGTATGCCCAAGAGTGCACAGCCTCGACTCTGAAACAAACATTAACCACACCATATGCATATCAAATCTTTATTCCAGAAAACATGAGATGGTGTTGTGCAACATAGTTTCACCTAAAGGACTAAGGGGATAAAAGCATGCACAAGAAGCAGTGACAATTATTCCTGACCAACAAGGTAGGCTTGTGTTACATTATTGAAAGAATAAGTATGTACTTTACTTAATTTATCTATTTATATTTTTCTATAACAAGATACTGTAGTGAATGCACTCTCACTCTACATCCAGTACACAAAAGGAACACCACACAAACAGACTAGTGTCTATAATCTAGAGAGGAACTAGTAGAAAAACAATAGTCACCACCAGCTGGAAAAAGAGAGGAACCAACTTTTCTTTTTTGGTTATAGGAAACCAACTTTTAACTGTCCTCAAATGTCCTATTATTCCTTTCGTCCCCATATAAGACACAACGACATCGCCTTCTAAATAATACTGTGGTCCTGGTGCCCAGTAAAACATCCCGAACAATCTTAGGAATAACCCAATCAGTTCCAGTCAAAGAAAATAACCCAAACACTCCACTCAAAAGCAAATAACCCAAAACACTCCACTCAGAGCTAAACAGGAGTGCAGATTTTTGAGGACAGGCAACAATGTAATAAGTGAATTCACTGAATAATCCAAATACTCCACTCAAACCTACATTATCTATCATGAGTTCCTATAGAGCTCGGAAAAGTTATTGCAAGGTTCTTCCTTGTTCTCAGGCAAAGGCTGAGAAATGGAACAAAATTTTCTCATGATTATCACAAAACTTGAATTTTGAAAATATAGGTTTAGGCACATTTTACAATAATTCGATAAGATGATCTTTGCATCTCCGAAGCCTGGTCCTTTAAATATTTTTATATATATTACATCTTTATCTACGACTAATGAATTGAAAACTGAAAATAATAAGGGGAAGATCTGTAAGGGCTCAATTGAATTGACTGCTGCATTTTAAAAGTAAGTACGGAATTATTTAATAAAAAAATGTTCGGAAGAAAGTAAAAAGAAGTAAAGCAGACCTCCAAGTTTCTAATCATCTGCTGCCCAAAAGCATCATCTGGATGAATCTGTTGAACCACAACCAACCATATATGTAAGAAACACATATAAAACCACCACTTTAAAGTACTCGTCAGTGTCACAAATCAAAGAAGAAAGGAAGATCAGAGTGAAAATTGTCACACACAAACACCAAAAAGGCTTCTTAAGTTTGAAGAGGCCTGTAACCTGCTCATATAAGAAAAATATTGCCGTTGAAAATGCTTTTGATGTCCAGCCAACTATGGCACGACTTGAATCTGGATCCAAGTATATCAAAACGCATTCTGCAATTATAAAAGTTGGAAGGCTGATAACAATATTAGAATAAATCAATTTAATCACTATCTCAAGACAATTATCAATGACAAATTTCCATCAATAAGGGCAGTCTTTTATTATTTATTAATAAGAATCCACTGGTATTCTATTTATTTGAACTGCAACAACTAACAATGTTGTCGATAAAATTAAGTTATCTTAAAAGTGTAGTAAAGTATTTTTGGCATGTGAACACCAAAATGGGTACTGAACTAGTATGGATGATACAATATGACTAATAATAAAAGCATCACAATCTTTTAAGGAAGCTACCATAGTCCATAGCTATTATTTAAAATGGAAGTATCTGGAAAGCCATAAAAGAAGACACCAATGACCCAAAACTAAGTGTTCAAAGTACGGCAATGAGATCTAAATAAACAACAAAGGAAGAAAATTGACTGTAAGCACATACCTGCGATCCATACCAGCCAAAGCTATAACATCGTCTAATTGTTGTATGTTGCGCAAATCAATGGGGAGTAGCTTATAGTGGTCACTGAGCACTTCTCCTTTTTCTGCAAAGTAGAAATTCTATAATGGGGTACCAAGAACAGTTTGTATATTTCACTTGTGCATATAAGATAAGTAACTTGACAATCTTAAAGATCTGAATCAAAGTTTTCAACCACAAGACAAAGGGGAATCATCCAAGGAATTTTTACAAGCACATCAGTGAAGATTGCGGCTCTGCGCTATTCATATAGTGACATAACACATCAAAGAAGACACTCCAAAGACACATGTAGTCAATAGAAGGGATTCAACCATAGATTTATAACATCAGCAACACTAGAGTAGGTACCTTGAGAGATTGAAGCTGTTGCACCAATTTTGTCCCTCAAATGATTGCAGGTTTCAATAAGTGTGGTCTTCTTACTAGTTACCTGACAAACAAAGATCACATGTCTTTACTTTCTTGTCCAGTATAGATGCAAGTACACGCAAAATTATGGAAGACAATATTTGTCCATATTAGATAAGTTAAAATGCTAATTAATTCAAAGCAGAAAAACAACACTTGGTCTGACAGGACAGGTTGGGTTAGCATGAGTTCATCAACACACTATTCACTCCTTAAAGTTCTAACTTCTAACCTAAGTTGGTCAGAATCCACATATAAAAGTCAGTGTGCTGCCAACAGAACCAATGAGATAGTAATGAATGTTTCACAATTCGTACCTCCTTAAAATCCAGCTCCACATATAAATGGGGTGCTCTCCCCTCATCCTGCAGCTGAAAATATGTTGTATCAAAGCCAGCTCCAAGTGATAAAACCTGCTTCTTCAAATTACCCTTTTCACCCCCATTTTTTTCAGTATCAAGAAACTGATTCAGGAGCTTGCGAAGAGCAGCCCAACGAGCAAAGTAACCTCGATTATGCAAAAACAATAAAGCAAATAGATTAACACTCATTACTTGTGAAAAAAGTTAACAACATCATGAGCTTTCAACTCTTATCTTTGATTGAGCAACTAAAACATACCACGGTTAATAATCGGAGATCTTCTCACAGGTCTTCTTACAAACAAATGGACATAATCGTCTTTCATGTACCCTTTCTTCACGCAGGACCTTTTCAACAATACAGTTCAAAGTTAGCATTATGCATCAAATTCAAAACTAAGCAACCAACATTGTCACACTTCATCTAAAATTCAAATATCCTCTCTCCTTTCTTTCATTTTCTCGGCAACCAAACAGAACCTACGGGTCAAAAAAAACGCATATGCAATTCAACCAGAACAAAAAAATAGTAATTTGCGGTTAAACAATGCAAATTTGTAGGCATTTATGCAAAACTACAAATATATCAGGCTTAATTAAAAATGAGCTGAAAATGGAAAGTTTAAGGGCGCGCACAGTTTGCTGGCCGAGGCGTCGTCGTTTGTTGCTTGAACTGCTTCTCTGTTGCTGTGTGAATCAGACACTGGCTTCGCCATCGTTACGAGATTTCAAGTTTTTCTTTTTCCTGCTTCTGTCTTTTGCCTTTCTCTGTATATTTTCTTCGACAATGCAACGCAACCTAACTTCAGAAAAAGAAGTTTGACCCCAAAAAAATAAAAAATAAAAAAAATAAAAAATATCTCTTACACATGGCGAGCTCCAAGTGGCTGTTAGGATATTATAGAATGGACCTAGCCGCAGCTGATTTCTTCATCAGGTTTAACACTAAACCCTTTACCACTTCGCGCCCCTTTTCCTCTTCATCTCTGTTCCCCAAAACGACGCCGCCTTTGCCGACCTAGTGCAGAGCACAGCACATATCGACGCGGCCTCCAACCTCCAGCCCCTTCTTCAATTGAACAGTTTGTGTGCTACTGTTTTCTTCAATTCAGAAAAGAAGAAACCCAGAAACCCTAAAACCACAAAAAGCAGCAGAAAATCCGAACCCGATGGTATACGTGAGCTCGAAAGCGGACCTGAAGCGAAGGGAGATACAGAAGAAGAAAGCCAAGTCTGGAGGGTTCGAGTCTCTGAATCTAAGCCCCAATGTCTTCAGAGGAGTCAAGCGCAAGGGCTATAGAGTCCCCACTCCCATTCAGCGCAAGACCATGCCCCTTATTCTTGGTGGAAACGACGTCGTTGCCATGGCTAGAACTGGTTCAGGCAAGACGGCCGCGTTTTTGATCCCCATGCTCGAGCGGTTGAAGGAGCACGTGCCCCAGGGTGGTGTTAGGGCGCTCATTCTCTCCCCCACCAGAGACTTGGCCTTACAGACTCACAAGTTTACCAAAGAGCTTGGCCATTTCATGGGTATGTGCCATTTTGTTTCAAAGTTTGATATTTTTGTGTTCATTTCATTTGACGAAAGAAATTGGAAGAAAGTGGAAGAATTTGAAGTTCCCTGTTGATGAAAAATATTGGGTTTTTAAATATAGTCAATTTTTTAAAGTGTTGGTTGCAAAAGGTCCTAAACCAAAATCATTTTCTGTATTTGTTGCAGATGTTCGAATTAGTTTACTAGTTGGTGGTGATAGCATGGAAACTCAGTTTGAAGAATTAGCCCAAAACCCTGATATTATAATAGCAACACCCGGTAGGCTGATGCACCACTTAGCTGAAGTTGATGACATGTCACTTAGGACTGTGGAGTATGTTGTTTTTGATGAAGCGGATTGCCTCTTTGGCATGGGTTTTGCGGAGCAGCTGCACAAAATCCTTGGGCAGCTGAGTGAGAACCGTCAGACCCTGCTTTTTAGTGCAACATTACCCAGTGCTCTTGCAGAGTTTGCCAAGGCTGGTCTGCAAGACCCTCGGCTTGTGCGGCTTGATTTGGATACTAAGATTAGCCCTGACTTGAAGGTTATGTTTTTCACCGTGCGACAGGAAGAAAAGCATGCAGCAATACTTTATTTGATAAGGGAGCACATTAAATCTGGTGAGCAGACATTGATTTTTGTATCTACAAAACATCATGTGGAGTTCCTGAATATCTTGTTTAGAGAAGAGGGCATCGAGCCTTCTGTATGTTATGGTGACATGGATCACGATGCTCGCAAAATTCATGTATCAAGGTTTAGGGCAAGAAAGACTATGCTGTTAATTGTCACCGATGTTGCAGCTAGGGGAATTGACATTCCGTTGCTTGACAATGTCATCAATTGGGACTTTCCCCCAAAGCCTAAACTTTTTGTCCATCGAGTAGGCCGAGCTGCAAGGGCTGGTCGAACTGGTACTGCGTTCTCTCTTGTGACATCTGAAGATATGCCCAACCTTTTAGATCTTCATCTGTTTCTTTCAAAACCAATTAGGGCTGCACCTACCGAAGAGGAGGTTTTACAGGATATGGATGGAATGCTGTCCAAGATTGATCAAGCAGTTGCAAATGGAGAAACTGTTTACGGCCGTTTCCCCCAAACAGTTATTGATCTTGTTTCGGATAGGGTTAGAGAGATAATTGATTCTTCTTCAGAACTCACTTTATTGCTGAAAACATGTGCCAATGCATTCCGCTTGTATTCAAAGACAAAACCCTCACCTTCAAAGGAGTCTGTTAGAAGAGCAAAAGATTTACCTCGTGAAGGGTTGCATCCAATTTTTAAAAATGTACTGGATGGTGGAGAGTTGAAGGCATTGGCATTTTCTGAGCGGTTGAAGACATTCAGGTTTTACACTACTAGCATTGGTCGCGTTTCCCCCAAACAGTTATTGATCTTGTTTCGGATAGGGTTAGAGAGATAATTGATTCTTCTTCAGAACTCACTTTATTGCTGAAAACATGTGCCAATGCATTCCGCTTGTATTCAAAGACAAAACCCTCACCTTCAAAGGAGTCTGTTAGAAGAGCAAAAGATTTACCTCGTGAAGGGTTGCATCCAATTTTTAAAAATGTACTGGATGGTGGAGAGTTGAAGGCATTGGCATTTTCTGAGCGGTTGAAGACGTTCAGGTTTTACACTACTAGCATTGGTCTTTTACTGTATATTTCTAATAATATTTCGAGATGCCCTTCTATTATGTTTCTTCTTCTGAGGATTTGAAGCTGCTAACTTTAACCATTCAATGTCTGATTTATGCTAGACCCAAGCAGACCATTCTAGAAACTGAAGGTGAAGCTGCTAAATCAAAGAATCTGAAGGTAACTCTCCACTTTATGTCTTAGTAGTAGATTTCATTTAATTGGAAGCTTCATGGTGTTGATCTAAGTGACAATTTTCTTAATCTTCTTTTTAACCAAGTTTAATACAATGCCTATACATGCTGGTCTGCTCTATAGTTGGAGGGGTTGTTTTGTAGACATTCCTTTTTTTTTTTTCTAAACTTTGGAAGGCGATGCCACTGTGTGTAATTGGGCGCTTTTAAGATAACAAGAACAAACACTGAGCTTAGTTTGAAGTTTATTATTATTTGGAAGGTGATGCCATTGTACGTAATTGGGCACCTTGAATATGTTTGGATGAAATGACTTATGTTATGTGCAAGATGACATCAACTAGTTCCTACCTAAATGTGTATGTCTTACTTGTATAATTGCTATTCTTTGTGGCTTCTGTTCTTGATGTTCAGATGTGGCCTTATTTGGTGTTAGATTAAGTATATGGCTTATGTGCAGGGTTCTTCTCGTCAATGGGTTGATGTAATGAGGGAAAAAAGAGCTATTCATGAAGAGGTCATTAATTTATTTCATCAGCAACGTTCTGATAATCATGCGGAAAAGGTAAATATTTTAGTGTGGTAGTATATGGTTTTACTGATTTTTAAATGCTACTTTTTTTAATAACCACCGAACAAGTTCTATAATGTGCAGTACTTCTGAGACTGCAGCAAGAAGTGTCTTATTCTATGGAAATAAATTTGGAAACCAAAATTTGGCCTTGGGTTACTGTTTTCTTACAAAATGAGGGTGAAAATGAAATAGAGATGGATATTTAGTAGTACTGATTGTCTTTAATACTGAGTTCAATTTGAAAATGACCACTTCTGTATATTTCTAAAGCAAAGGTTATGTACATGGGTTTGCATCAATAATCATATCATGTCTTCCCTTATCTTAAATTGTGCTAAACTGAATTTTGGGTACTTTCAGGGAGTTGAATATGAGATTACTCCTTCAAAGGCAAAGGAGAAGAAAGGTATTCCTTAGTTCAGAGTTTGATATATATATTTGTGTGTGTGTGGTGTTATATATAGATAATAAAGGTATATATACGTGTCATCCAAAGCTGACAGTCCTCATCCGGATTTCCACTTTGCTCAAACGATTTTTTTCTCTTTTGATTTTCTTTTTCTTTTTTTATAGATTTTTATTTCCTGGTTAGGACAGTTTATTAGACCCCAAGCCGTAAACGGAATTCTTGAATGGGTAAAAGAAGTTCTAGAAATGAAACTTTGAGCAGCCTCCTGCCTGCATGCGGATTGTGGTAGGATATAACTCTTGGGTAAGCTGACGGGCACGTTTTGAAAAAAATGAACAAGCTTCTGTTCAAACAGAAAAGAGTCGTCGGTTCTATTGCAGAGATGCATTTAAGATGTGGCCTGATATATCACATATTTATGCTAACTTTTAGTGTTAGAACTAAGCAATAGTGCTGAACGTATTTGCCTTGCATGAGCAATTATTCTAATCCCTGAACTAATAGCAAGAAATTTCTCATCCTGATTCCTGAACTAGTTTATACTCATTTTAACTGGTAAATTTGCAAAGTAATCTAATAGAATAATGCCAGGAGATTTTGTTGTTGTATGGTTTGTCCCCATTGTGCTCCTTGGTTATAAGTTGTTTAAAGTGGTAGTATTCAATGGTACTGAAACCTGGTATTTGGGAAGTGGATCTAGAGAGGCACATACTCATTGAAATGTCATTTCACCTTCATTTTTCAAACACGTTAGGGAGTGATTTGGCTCCTTTTCCTTTTCTGTCTCCCCATAACACATTATATGCTTGTTTATGGAATGGTTTATTAATACTTCGTTGTTTTCTCTTGGATATTAGTATCAGGCTCTAAAAGAAAGGCAAGGAGCTTTAAGGATGAGGAGTACTTTATAAGTTCGGTACCAACAAATCATGTAGGTCATACTACTTTTATAATTTCTCAAGTTAGTTACGGTGCTATATTGCAATATTATACTGTTTTTCTCTAATATGGTCAGATTAGGTATCTGTTTCCCGTATGTTTTTTTTGTTTTGTTTTGTTTTGTTTTTTGTTTTTTTCTGTTATTGCTTTTGAGGTTTTGTTGATGATGGTTAGATTTTGTATCTGTATCGTTACACAGTGGATGTTTTGTCCACCTACATCTTCTGTTTTCTTGAGCTTTAATAAAAGTTTGTTTCTTATAAAAAAAATCCTCACCTTCATATATAATCTTCTTATGAGAAACAAAATTTTATTAATAATAATCAGAAACACAGTGCAAAGACAGGTCTGCCAACATCTTGATACAACTCCATAAAAAAAACAAACAAAACAAAATTCATCACCCTGATTTTGAATTGCCAATAATTTGTTGCATCAAATAGTTGTGTGTTTTAAGTTGTGTTGTGGATTTGGATTACAAAAATTGGAACCTGGCTGACCATTGGACTATCCTGCTATTGTTGTCCAGCATACAGAAGCAGGACTCTCAGTAAGAGGAAAGGATGATTTTGACTCAAATAGGTAATACTTGATTCTACTTTAGCTCTATGGAAATTGATTTAACTAACTTTTAACCTGGTTTATGGTATTGGCCTTTAATTGCTGCTGTAAATAAATGAAATCTTATTGTGGGGCATTTAGGTAGTTCTTGATGTGTATTTGTCTGGAAGTGTGTTGACAATTCCATGTCATGTTACCAAGTTTTTCTGGCAGTATGCAATAGCCAATCTCTCTTTGCATCTCTCTCTCTCTCTTGACAATTCCATGTCATGTTACCAAGTTTTTCTGGC
The DNA here is from genome assembly GCF_002207925.1 of Prunus avium. Next base: position 363,802 of record NW_018921413.1, read on the forward strand.
AGTATGCAATAGCCAATCTCTCTATATTTGTCTGGAAGTGCGTTGACAATTCCATGTCATGTTACCAAGTTTTTCTGGCAGTATGCAATAGCCAATCTCTCTATATTTGTCTGGAAGTGCGTTGACAATTCCATGTCATGTTACCAAGTTTTTCTGGCAGTATGCAATAGCCAATCTCTCTATATTTGTCTGGAAGTGCGTTGACAATTCCATGTCATGTTACCAAGTTTTTCTGGCAGTATGCAATAGCCAATCTCTCTATATTTGTCTGGAAGTGCGTTGACAATTCCATGTCATGTTACCAAGTTTTTCTGGCAGTATGCAATAGCCAATCTCTCTATATTTGTCTGGAAGTGCGTTGACAATTCCATGTCATGTTACCAAGTTTTTCTGGCAGTATGCAATAGCCAATCTCTCTATATTTGTCTGGAAGTGCGTTGACAATTCCATGTCATGTTACCAAGTTTTTCTGGCAGTATGCAATAGCCAATCTCTCTTTGCATCTCTCTCTCTCTCTCTCTCTCTTGAGTGAGTGAGTGAGTGAGTGAGTGTGCTCACATATGATTGGAGTGGGGAGAACAGGAATATCTTTCAGCTTCCCCCCCCACCCTTCCTCCTTCCCCCAAGTCTGATGAGTCCTGACTTTCAACCCAAGTTTCATTAACTTGTGCTGCTCAAATTATCTGATTATTTTTGTGAAGATTAGATGTATGCAATCTCTTGTGCTCTGGGCACCAGTTGACCCCATCTGTCTTCATAGGTTGGAAGCTGCTGTTCTAGATCTGGTTGCAGATGATAATGTGGGCATGAAGAAACAGAAATCTGTATTTCATTGGGATAAGGTACTTTGAACAGTAATATTAATTTTTCATTGTCATTTTCTTTTAACTATTTTTCTGTTAATCTCATGAAACTAATGGCTGGCAGAGGGGGAAAAAGTACATAAAGTTAAATAATGGTGACCGTGTGACAGCTAGTGGCAAGGTATGCTATCTCAACATCCGTAATTAATTTGACATGTGTTCTCTTTTAACACTTATTGGATCATTCCTAGTATTAATTTCCATTTAGTTTCTGAACATAATGTTGTTCTTATAGTTATATCTAGAACATTTGTCTTTTTGCTCTTGTACTGAATGTTGAACTTGCTATTTTGAAAAGAATACATATAACTGAAGTGGATATTTTTAATTGGTAAATAAATTATCGGCTGTGGCACTGGCTTTTGGGTTCAATTAAGTTTTCTTCTTGAGAGAAAAAGAATTACTAGAGTTGGGTGTATGTGGATCCATTTTGAGATATATGGTGGACACATCCTGGAAATGTTCCAAAAACTAGTCAATGGCCCACTTAGATGTTTATAGAAAGCAACATATGTATACTGTATATCTAAACATGCATGATATTATGGTCATCGTTAACATGTATGTATTTTTTGCATTGCATTTATTATTATTTGAACCTCATTAGTAGCAATTATTAACTAACATTTTATGATTGTCAGACTAAGAAACTTTGATGCAATAGGTTGTATAAGAAAGTTCTTTTCAATATCCAAACACCTCTGTTGGTACCATTGCCTTCTCATCTTAGGTGCTGCTATTGCTTAGGAAACCTAGGTATGAAAAGAATCCGACCCTGATGGCGAGCATGAGTATTGGGTGGTGGCTCTTAATTTTGTGAACAATGCTATGTTTCATTTGAAACGTGTAATGGTTTCAAAACACTGCTTTACATATGTGTTGTTTCTGTCAAAACACTGTTTGTGTAATTTCCAAGCACACAATGTCTAATCATAATTATGCTAAACCTCAGAGGTGTTTCAATTATGAACTCTTTATTGTTTTCTTTTAATAGTATCTTCAAGGTGCGCTTGCAACAATTATTGTTTTTTTTTCCTTTTTTTAGTTGGATAGCTCAAAACTTTTATGCTATATTTTTATGGTGTACAGATAAAGACAGAGAGTGGTGCAAAAGCAAAACTTGAGAAAACTGGGATATACAAGAGGTGGAAAGAACGTTCTCACAATAAAGTATCGCTCAAAGGAATTAATGAAGGGAATGCTGAGGAAGCTGCAGGTAATGCTTTCTGTTTGGAAGTTTATGTTTTTTTTCCTTCTTTCTCTTAAATTTGATTGATATATATATTTTTATTTTTACATTTTTTTTGGGTATTACATTATCAAACATAGAGTGGTGACTGGGTGTAAGGATTCAGGCTGCTAGAAAAAGTTTCTTTCTAAAAAACAAAAAGGTTTCTTTTTTAGTATTTCTTGTGGAAGATATCAATTGGTTATTTATCCACAATCTTCTCCTGCACCAAGCCTTTTTTGTTTATTCCTATATAAAAGAATCTTTTCCTATGAACCCGTTTTCTTTTTATTCTTTTGGTGTTTTGTGTGATCCAATGAGAATCTTTGTTCAGTTCATTAGAGCTGGCTTCTTTTTCTGTCTTGTGTTTCCTGCCTTCAAAAATATGTAGTGTGCTAGCTGTTGGATGAGATAAAGCCATATATGCGACGTATAGTTAGCAGGGAAGTCAATATGCACTGCGCACACTTGCTAATTTGGTGATAATGTTGAAATATAAAATTTGTGGGCATCATTCTACATGATGCAATGGTGAAGGTCCATTGTAACAAAGCTAAGAAGTTTGATTATAGGTACCTAATATATATTACTGGGCATGCATGTCTTTTGCAGGTAACCGTAGGTGGCAGGGGAACAAGGGGAAGAACTCTTGGGGAAACAGGAAGCAGAACTCTGTGCCTAATGCTCATGTGCGTTCTGAAATCAAGGACTTAGAACAGGTTCGGAAGGATCGACAGAAAAAGGCCGACAGAATCTCGTATATGAAGAGCAAGTCTTCTAAGGGTAACAAATTTGGTAAAAGTGGAAAAGGTGGAAAAGGTGGACAAAGAGGAAAGGGAAAGAGGTAAAAGAATTGCCTAATATGAGTCTTGTGAGTTTTCCCCTTGCTCCTTTGGCAAGCTGTTTTGTAGAGCACCAAGAAGAGAAAAAAAAAACCGGAAAAAGAAAAGAAAATAGGGGAAGAGTATTGTTATCAATCACTGTACTTATAGATGAAGCCAATTTTGCACTTCTCTGAAAGGATGGATGAAAGTTCTCATTAATTTGCTTTTCAGTATTTTTTTGTACCTCTTTCTGATTTTTAGTTTTAAAGGCAAGCAGAGGTTGAAGTTAAACATCCCATCATATACATATTTAATCACCACTTTGAGGAGTCTCCAACCATCAAAACACATTTGGAGAATCCAAACTAGCCTTTGCATCACCAGTCTGCTATGGTTTCTCGAGCTCAGCAACAAAGTTCATCTCTGCTAGTAAAAATACAATTTTCTTCACTTGACTATATGAAGTCTGCAAAAGTCACAAGCTCTAAAGTCAATCACCGAAAAAGGATTTGAAAAAACCATAGCACCTCTTAATCTTACATTAAACCTAAAAAAATATAAAATATAGAAAAAAAAAAAAAAACAAGAGGGTTAGTGGGAATCCAAATATAAAAAATCTACATTCTATTTGCAACAATTTTACCACTTGTTCTTTCTTTCTTTATGGGAAGGAAACATTCGAACCTGAGACATCTTCCAAAATTGGTGAGGAGAGATTTCACTGCGTGTTAGTTGCGACAAGAGAACGGTGATTTTTGCTTATCATACTCTCATAAGGCAATGACAACATGTCATGATTAATGAGGTCAATCTGCAGAATTGGCCCTTGAGCCCTAACAAGATTCACTTCCATGCTTAGACTATGCATCTACTTCCTCAATATCCAGACAAGCACTATATGACCAATAATATTATTCACATTTCATCATACATTACATAGGGAAACTCTAACCCTCTACAGGAATAAAAACTATAAATAAATAAATTAATTAAGAAGATGTAAACTAAACATTTTTTTTCGGTGATATTAAACTAAAATCTACGACAAAATTAAAGTAAGTTCAACTCTTTCATTTTAAAAGAAAAAAAAAGGCAGTCACATTTGGAGTCGTTTTATCATCCCGCGTGTCGTCTTATTGTTGATTATTACAATCTTAGGCAGGGCCAATCCGAAGGACTTCACTACAGTGGGGGGAAAAATCAGGGGTAATTCAGTTTTTTCTCTAGTGTTCATTCAGAATTCGCAATCATACAAGAGGTTCTTCCTTTACAGGTATTATTTACAATTGTAGACATTAATTTTTATCTTTTGTTCTCTGAAGGTTTTTTGAATGATGAACTTGGTTTTGATTCTTGAGTGCTGACAGAAACATTGAATCCGGGTGTGTTAATTCTCAGTTAAAGGAATTCTCTTGCTTTGGACGTCAATGGCGGATCGTTCACTCCGCCCAGCAAGCTTCTGGACTCAGTCCAATGCTTTAGTCAGAAAAAAACTTAACCATATGAGTCATGCAGGAAGACAGAGTCGTGCCCTGTAACAATACTTATGACTGGGAACAATGAGTCCTTTGGAGAAAGTAGTCCTCTCTCCCTCTTCTCTTTATATATGTTTTGATCATTATTTTGGTTCTGGTTTTTTCATCTAGTGGGTAATGAAGAACAGAAGTTTACTTTCATTAACCTTAATCTGTTCATACTACGTTTTGATAGCTGTGGCTGGGAATTTGTTCTCGAATTCTATCTCACTGGATTCCACGAGCATCATGGACAACTCCTCCAATAATGTCGTGGTAAGTTGCAATTTCTCTAATTTTGTTTTGGGTGTTGTTTATTTTATTTTACTTTAATCTAGTATTACTGAGTAATGTTACTATTCTAAATATCCAGGGAACAGAATCCAAACTTGGAGAATCAAATTTTGGGCTCGTTTGGGAGTGCTTCTTCCCGAAGCGTTTATGCCAGTAGCGCTTATGTTAGTAGCACTTATGACATAAGCACTTCTACAAAGAAGCAGTTTGTCGTTTGGATATCACATTTAAAAGTGCTTTTGCACTACATAAAAGCGCTTTTGATATTTTGTTGAGTGTTTGGTTGACATAGTATAAGCGCTTTATAGCATTGACAACCCTTCCCAGTATTTTAATCTCTCACAAAGCCATATATGTTTTCCATTAATGCATCTGTCTTTTTCCTTTTCATTCAATTTCAATCAAAATATATGGAAAGTATATATGTGCTGAAATTGTTAAACAAGGAAAGCCGTGCGGCTATACTATTATTTTAAAAAAATAAAGGAAAAACGAGTATAGCCCACTTGAATATTATTTCCTTATTGAATTTATTCTTACCTACCAGCCAACAAAGATCCTCTGGTCAACCACAGATTGACCAGCCTCCTAGACCAATCCCAAACCTAACCCAACCCATTGTATCGCTACTGTATCACCATTGTATCACTTCTTTATCATCGGGTACTGTAGCACTTTTAGGTCAGAGAGGAATTTATGAACTTTCTATGTTTTTCAATTTCGACCTCTGTCCCATTTTTGACTTCTAACTTTCAAACCGTTAATCCAAATTTTACGTTCTTTATATGGTTAGATTCAACACGGAAAAAATGAAGAACTCATGCAAGCCAAATGTCAAAAACAGATACAAAAGTGAGCAAAATTCAATGGAAAGAACACTCAAGACTTCAAACAACACACATATGTACAAAACAAGGAGGGGGGGAAGGGGGGAGTTTGATTCAAGTGAACTAATTCTAATGCTTAAAATGTAACCGAACTCTAATTTTAGCAAGATCAACAAATGTGATTAATAAAGTGTAATTTAAATGGCGACGAACACAAGGGTTTTTGGAATCCACCCTAAAAAATCCAAATCATGTTTATGGATACTCAAGATATAAATTCTAGATACATTGATGAAGATATTCGCAATCAAGACCGAGTTTAGTGGCTCAAGACGCATTGATTCTCTCTAAGATAAGTAAAGTGCATGTTTACTATTACAATACTCGTTCTTCCCATAAAATCAATTTAGGTGTGCTTTAATACTTCGATTTAATCATATGAAAAATCCATTAAGTTTGAAGACAATATGAACATCACAAAAACCCTAATAGCATGGTGTTTACATTAGGCATTTAAGAAATCAATTCACATGGATGATTCTTACTTAATCCATTAGTTGCTTAGGAAAACATGAGGGTACATATAATCCCAACAATCTCAAGAAGCATGCTTTCAAAGGTGATTTATCAGAGAAAAATATACATCAATGATAGATTGTTTTAGTAAAGAGGAATTCATCATTTGTTGTCAAGAAACCAATTCACATGATGCTCACTTAGTAAAGATTCAATTATTTGTTGCTAATTAGAAATTATGTTCTTGGATATCTTACACAACTTCTCAACTTTAGCTAGATACATACAACCTAAGGTGATCAATTAAAGAAAACAAACACATAGCATCGAAACAAAAGTGTAAACATGTTTAGGGCTTCAACCTAAGCCCTAGCTATGGAGTTTAGTTCCTCATGTTCATAGTAAATACAACTTGAAATAAAACTAGAAAGAAGTTACACATTTTATGAAGGTGAAGGCACAAAAGCCTTCAATGGTGGAATGGTTTCTTCTTCTCTTTGGTAGCCTCCTTTGCTTGGCTGCTCCTTGCTCTCCTCTCTCTCTTGTTTCAGAAAAATGCAAAGTGTATAGAATGTTTCGAATGATTTCCTCCCCCTAGCTACCCTCTCTCCCTTTCCAACTCACCAATCCATAGGATACTTAACCTTTTCCTAAAGCTAGGTAGGCTAATGTTCACATTTCATCATTTCTTTGAATTTTGATACCTTAAGAGGGATCCAACTATTTAGAATGAGATCCCAGCTTACCTAAGTAAAACATTGTTACTAAGTGGTGTGGTAACAAGTAGAAAAGGGCGGGTGACATCCAATGGAGGTAAAGGTGGTCCAAACCACAATTCCAGAGTTAGGATTAATGTTGGATCGGTTGGCTAGGCTATACTAGTTCAATGAAGCTCACATTTAGATATGTTGTAGTCAACATCCATTGGAGCAAGTTTCATGAAGAGCTTCACCTCATCCGAGCACCGGAGCATGGTGATCCAAGGTAAAAAAGTTGACCTACGAAAATGAGCAAAATCAGAATTTATATTCAATAATGCACTTTTAGCACACATTTATGCCAACCAAGGTAAACATAAAACACAAAAAAGAAGAAAAATGCTATAAAATGTCAAGAACTAACTCAAAACATTGGGTAAATGATATCATAAATCATGTATAAAAATGAACCCAACAATAATTTCTGAAAATATACCCTAATAACCATCATTAGCCCACGAGCCTCTCAGAACTCAATTCACAAATCAACTTGCAGCTTGAAAAACCCACTTCATAGACCAATACAAGCATAAACCAAACATAGACCAAAACCGAAGCGCATGGTCCACATAGAAATTTTTTAATTAAAGAGATGGATTTTTAAAGATAAAAAAACATAAAAATCCACCCTTCTAAAAATCTAACAGATGGTTCTTGCATTTGCAAATGGCAAAGATGAAATTCTTGCAATAATTAAGGTTGCATGTCTTTGTTGGTGCAAACGTATGTTTCGGAGCATCAAAGATCAGATGGATGGATGAGATCGATCGAGTGAAGACATATTTTTCAAGACATATCTTTGAACTTGTGATCTATCTCACCCCTGTCAGACGACTTGTCTTTTAATAAACTTAACTTATTAGTTGACTTGAGGAAGTCAATATCTTTGAACTTTTGATGCAATTATTGCTTCTCATGACCAGTCAGTCGATAAAAAGGTCTCTCACTTTGCATTTCCCGCTTCTCTATCTCTACCTAAGAGTGCAAAAGAAAGTTTAAAAAAAATACACCATATGGTACCATAACGTGTCCATTGGCAAGATGCTTTCAAAACTAGTAGTTCTGTTGTTGCTTACTCTTTGAACTCTTTGCAGCAGCAGCAGCAGCCATCATGCCATGATGAGGAAAGCTCTGCTTTGCTGCAATTCAAGCAAAGTTTTTTTCTGGACGCATCTGCTTCGCTTTACGCTGGTGCTTATCCAAAGCTTTTATTATGGAAACCAGCTAAAGGAGAAGTCAATATCTTTGAATTTTTGATGCAATTTTTGCTTCTCATGACCAGTCAGTCGATAAAAAGGTCTCTCACTTTGCATTTCCCGCTTCTCTACCTAAGAGTGCAAAAGAAAGTTTAAAAAAAAAACACCATATGGTACCATAACGTGTCCATTGGCAAGATGCTTTCAAAACTAGTAGTTCTGTTGTTGTTTCATCTTGTGGTTATTGCTCACTCTTTGAACTCTTTGCAGCAGCGGCAGCCATCATGCCATGATGAGGAAAGCTCTGCTTTGCTGCAATTCAAGCAAAGTTTTTTTCTGGACGCATCTGCTTCGCTTTACGCTGGTGCTTATCCAAAGCTTTTATCGTGGAAACCAGCTAAAGGAGCAAATAGCAGCTGCTGCTCATGGGACAGCGTCGAATGTGATGTGCAGACGGGTCATGTGGTTGGCCTTGAGCTTAGTAGCAGTTTTCTCTACGGCTCCATCAACTCTAACAGCAGCCTCTTCCGTCTTGTTCACCTTCAGAGACTAAACCTTGCTGATAATCACTTCAACTACTCTCAAGTTCCTAGTAGCATTAGGAATTTTCCAAGGCTCACTTATCTCAACCTCTCCGCCTCTGTCTTTTCTGGTCAAGTCCCATCTGAAGTTTCACACTTGTCCAAATTGTCATCCCTTGATCTGTCTCTCAATCTTGATAGATTTTCAGGTCAAGGATTGTTGGAACTCCATCCATCCAATATGAGAAGTCTAGTTCAAAACTTAACTAGCCTGGAAAAGCTTCATCTCAGTTTCGTAAACATTTTTTCGACAGTTCCCAATTCCATGGCAAATTTATCATCCTTGACATCTCTCCTCCTAAGAGATAGTGGGCTGTTTGGCGAATTCCCAGTAAGAATTTTCAGTTTACCAAACTCAAAATTTTTTAGTGTGAGATACAACCCTGATCTTACTGGTTATTTGCCTGAATTTAATCAAACTAGTCCTCTCATGTCACTTTTACTTGCCAGCACTAGTTTTTCTGGACACCTGCCTTCTTCGATAGAAAAGCTCGGTTCATTAAACGAGCTAGATGTGAGTAGATGCAAATTCAATGGTCCAATCCCTGCTTCATTGGCAAACCTTACCCAACTTAGATCTCTTTCACTTTCTCATAATAACTTTAGTAGCGGTTCCTTGTCTTGGGTTGGTAAACAAACCAAACTCACTCTCCTGGAGCTTGGAAATATGAGTTTAACTGGTTCCATTCCGTCTTCCCTTGGAAACCTCACCGAACTCAGTTTTCTTAGTCTTCCTTATAATCAATTAGTTGGTCCAATCCCATCATGGCTAGGCAACCTCAGCACACTAACTGAGATAGAGCTTACTTTCAATAAATTGAACGGTTCAGTTCCTGAGTCATTATCCAATCTTGTTGATCTCAATCTCCTTTATCTACAAGGAAACAGTCTAAGTGGTAGACTGGAGTTCCACATGTTTCTTAAGTTACAAAATCTCACCCGCCTCCAGCTATCTAATAACAAATTGGAGCTGCTCACTGAATCCAGAATCATTAGTAATCAAACTGTTCCGAAGTTTAGGATTCTAGGATTGGCAGCCTGCAACATAACAGAGTTTCCACATTTCTTAAGATATCAACGAAGTTTGGAGTGGTTGGACCTTTCTCAAAACAGATTGCATGGCCAAGTACCCAAATGGATGTGGAACACAAGCACAGAAACTTTGCAGGTCATCTCGATTTCTGATAACTTTCTTTCAGGCTTTGAACAGCCTCCAGTTGTCCTTCCTTGGGTTAACTTACTAGCGTTTGATCTTGGTTCTAACATGCTACTTGGACCACTACCAGTACCTCCACCATCGATCACATTCTATGATGTTTCAGGGAACAAATTAACTGGAGAAATTCCACCATTGTTCTGTAGTTTGAGCTCTCTGAAGGTCCTTGATTTGTCAACTAACAGATTGAGTGGCATGCTTCCGCAGTGTCTCGGAAACTTTAGTGATCTGAAGATTTTAAATCTTGGAAACAACTCCTTTGAGGGTATTCTTCCTCAAACATACACCAACTTAAGCAATCTGAGGATGATTGATGTTGGAAAGAACAAATTGCAGGGGAAATTACCAAGGTCACTGGTGAACTGTGTGATGCTTGAGTTTCTTGTTTTGTCAAACAATCAATTCACTGATGTTTTTCCCTTCTGGTTGGGGACTCTTCCAAAGTTAAAACTTTTGGCAATGAGCCGTAATGGGTTCTATGGTGGCATACGAAACCAAGAAAAGAATATCGGCTTCCCTGAGTTGCGCATTCTAGATTTGTCTCACAACAATTTCACAGGCGAGTTTCCATCTGCATACCTCTTTTCCGGGATTTCCCTGAGAGGCATCACTCTAAACCAGTCTGCATATATGAAGGTAAACTCGAATTATGGTTCGGGGAGTTCAATGTTGTACAATTATCATTTCTCAGTCATGATAACAAATAAGGGTGTGGAAAGATACTATAAGTTCATTCAAGAAGACTTTGCTGCTGTTGATCTCTCAAGCAACAAATTTGAAGGGAAGATTCCTGAGTTCATTGGGAACTTAAAGGGGCTTCGCTTGCTCAATGTTTCCAATAACATTCTCTCGGGTGGTATCCCAACATTCTTGGCCAACTTAACCCTGCTTGAATCACTGGACCTGTCACAGAACCAGCTCTCAGGAGAGATCCCTCCACAACTGAATCAACTTACATTTCTATCAGAATTCGATGTATCTCACAACAGTCTCACAGGTCCCATACCGAGTGGAGGCCAACTTTCTACATTCGTCATCGCTTCATATGAGGGAAACCTGGGATTATGTGGATATCCATTGCCAAATACATGTGGAAATTCTCAACTGCTGCCACCTTCTTCAAACGAACACGAAAATGAGTCGGGCTTTGAACTTGATTGGAAATTTGGTTTGGCAGGACTTGGAAGTGGGTTGCTAGTTGGAGTGGTTCTTTCAGATGTGGTGATCACAAGATGGCCTGAGTGGTTTATTGAGATTGTTGGAATGATCAGACTAACCATGAAAAGGAGAAGAAGGGCCAGAAGGGAGAATAGGGGATAAGAAACTGAGTTTATTGGGTTATGCATTTGGTGCTCTTTTATTTATTATTTTTTTTTTTTTTTCTTTTTCTGGTTATGTTGTTTATTTTCCTTCTCCTTCTATGTGTGTATGTACCCTTACTCTGTGTTTTCCTATAATGCGACTATAAAATTTAAATTCCAAATGTTTCTTCAATGGGGAAACTGTTGATTATTGGCTCAAACCAATAGTCAAAAAGGTGAAATTCACTTTCTGCTAGTTATTGCTGTAGTTGGCTGTTTGCCTTGGTATTTGGTTGATTGGTTGCTTTCGGCTGTTTGTCTTGGTTGATTGGCAGACAAATTGCATGGGCACATTAATTGTTGGACGTTGGCTTATTAGTAGGTTTGACTTCAGTAGTTGGCCTCATAACTGAAGTAGTTGGCCTTCACCCGTTGGCTTCTCTATAAATAGAGAAGCATGGCAGCAGCAAGATGCAAGAGAGAGAAGAGCCGCACCAAAGTCTGAGAGAGAAAAGTGAGAGAGGAAAAATAAGAGTTGGGCAGCAAAACATTTGTTGCTGCCATTGGTTATTTTTCCTTTCTAAATTTGTACTCAATTTGTATTCCCTTTATATTCTTGAGTGTGTGAGCTTGGGTATATTTGGGGCGTGAGCTTGGGTATATTTGGGGCTTGGGTTTTTGAGTGTTAAACACTATTGTATTCTCTCATTTGATTATAGTGGAATACTCCGTCGTCTCCAAATTGGGAACTAACAATGTAAAAGTAGAACCAATAATTGAGTATAGAGTTGAAGATGACTCATTTATTAGGGTTACTAGTCTTGAAGGCTCCATGAGCTGGCGGATGATGCAATTGTATATGCTGCACCACTGGAGGTAGAGAGTACATTGAAGCTTAAAGTCTCATTTGACTGCATAAAGTCTGAGAAAGTTTTCATGATTCAGTTAGTTTTATCTAATCTAATTATCTCCAAACGTCACGCATACGTATACGTATTTTTCTCTGTTTGTATATACTTTGCTTGCGGTTTTGACAGACCTGTTTGATGATCATGATCTAATTAGTTTGACTAGTCATCCTGCATACTGATATTTGTAAACTCGTCTTGTACTCCTAGATTTCCTTGTAATCTGAGGGATTGTTGTGTATAGTGTAGCAAAAGTCTTGAATATATATATGGTGTAAATGTCTAATGAACAAGGCTCAAAGTAGATATGTTCATTCCAGCAATACAATGTTCTGTTCAGCGTATCCACGCACCCACGTAGATATGTTCATTATACCATGTTCTTCCCAAAATTTGACTTCTGACTGAATAATATTCCAAAAATTGAATAGGAAAAAGGGTTGGGGATGATCTTATATAACCTTATCTTCTAGTCTTTTTACACAGACCAGCCTTTGCACCCACGTAGACCTTATCCCATATTAAGAATTTGTCAATTTTGCAGCACCAAAGTTAATGACAAGTTGACTTGAAGTTTGTTGGCCGTTTCTAATTGAACATATCACAAAGCCAATCTATGTAGTTGACATGAATTGTTTTTCTTTTATTCCGAATTGACAACAATTGTTCTTAATGGGAAGGATGAAATAATTTCCTGTGACAAGTACTCGTTGCATTTATATTGAAAACGGAAGTTTCTTTTATTTGGTCGAGAGTCTGAAAACACTTCTTTATTATATTGATTCAAAGGTCAATAATATTATCTCTTGATGGTGCCATATAATGCCAAGTGGATATGTTAACTCGATTATACTTGTTTATATTCAATCTTGTCATATTATTGCTCAAGAATTTGATCCTGCCAGTCCATAAATAGCTCTCTCTCTAACCTTCACTTCCACACAGATGGTCATTTAGCTTAGAGTGCACAGAAAAAATATCAGAACATTATGGGGCTGTCCCTGTGCTTATTCAACGTGTCGATTCGCATGCTCTCGAAACTAGTAGTTCTGCTGCTGTTTCATCTTGTGGTTGCTAAATTTGTATACTCTTTGCAGCAGCTTTCTTGCCGTGAGGAGGAGAGCTCTGCCTTGCTGCAGTTCAAGAAGAGCTTTATTATTGACAAATCTGCTTCAAGTTATGACGGTGCTTATCCAAAGGTTTCAGCATGGAAACTTGGTGGAGGAGGAAACAGCAGCTGCTGCTCGTGGGACGGTGTGGAGTGTGATGAGAAGACGGGACATGTTATTGGCCTTGATCTTAGCAGCAGTTATCTCTACGGCTCTATCCACTCCAATAGTAGCCTGTTCCGCCTAGTTCATCTTCAAAGGTTAAACCTCTCTGACAATAACTTCAATTACTCTCAAATTCCTGGTAGCATCAAAAATTTTCCAAGCCTCACTCAGCTTGACCTCTCTGCCTCTGTCTTTTCTGGTCAAGTCCCATCTGAAGTTTCCCAGTTATCCAAGTTGACATCCCTTAATCTTTGTTGCAATCTTGAAACATCTTCTAGTGAGGGATTGTTGAAACTTCAACCATCTGATATGAGAAGTCTAGTTCAAAACTTAACTAATCTAGAAACTCTTCAGCTCAGTTTCGTTAGCATATCTTCAACGGTACCTGAATCCTTGGCAAATTTAACATTTTTGACATTCCTTGCTCTCAAGGAATGTGACCTAGTTGGTGAGTTCCCAGTGAGAATTTTCAACCTACCAAACTTAAAAAGTCTTAGTGTTAGATACAACCAAGATCTTACTGGATATTTTCCTGAATTTAATCGAAGTAGTCCTCTTGTCTTACTAAAAGTTTCCTTTACTGGTTTTTACGGAATAATACCTTCTTCGATTGAAAAGCTTAATTTATTGCAAGTGTTGGATGTGGCTCAATGCAATTTTTCGGAAGGGTTGGTTCCATCCGCACTTGGTAATCTTAGACAACTCACTTATCTAGATGTTTCAGCAAACAAATTTGTAGGTTCAATTCCTGATTCCTTGGCAAACCTTACCAAATTGACTGTGTGTAGGATCAGTTCTAATCCATTAACTGGTCCAATCCCATCTTGGCTAGGTAACTTTACCAAACTAATTTACCTAGACCTTGCTTTTAACAGTTTGAATGGTTCAATTCCTACCTCATTCTCCAATCTCATGAATCTTGAGCTCCTTTATCTACATGGAAATCACCTGAGCGGTGTAGTAAAGTTAGAGATGTTTCAAAAGCTACAAAATCTCTATGAACTCCAATTGAATGGGAACAATTTGGAATTCGTCACCGAATCCAAAAGTACGAATACAACTATTCAACAGTTCACCGTTCTAAGTTTGAGTGCATGCAACATAAGAGAGTTCCCATCTTTCCTGAGATATCAAACAAATTTGGAGCGGTTAGACCTGTCTAGAAACAAACTCCATGGCCAAGTACCAAAATGGATGTGGAACATAAGCACCGAGACTTTGGTATACATGGACATTTCTGAAAACTTCGTTTCTGACCAACTTCCATTTTTTCTACCCTGGGTTAACTTGCTATGCTTAAGGCTCTCGTCCAACATGTTTCATGGACTGGTACCGATCCCTCCACCATCCATGCTAGAATACAGAGTTCCTGAGAACAACTTTAGTGGAGAAATCTCGCCGTTGCTTTGCCATATGAGTTCTCTTCGGTACCTCGACTTGTCGAAAAATAACTTGAGTGGCACGCTTCCTCAGTGTCTTGGAAACTTCAGTGATGGTCTAATCCTTTTGCTTCTTGGAAGAAACTCCTTTCATGGTATTGTTCCACAATCATACAGCAACAGAAGCAGTTTGAGGATGATTGATGTTAGCCATAACCAATTGCAGGGGAGATTGCCAAGATCATTGGCCAATTGTCTGATGCTCGAATATCTTGTTCTGTCAAACAACCAATTCAGTGATGATTTTCCCATTTGGTTGGGGACTCTTCCTGAGTTAAAACTTTTGGCGATGCGCCAGAATGCATTCAACGGCGTCATAGGAAATTCTAGAAAGAATCTAGATTTCCCCAAGTTGCGCATTCTTGACTTGTCTTACAATAATTTCACAGGCGAAATTCCATCTGTGTTTCCAGACAGTACTGTAAACAACTCAGACTACATGCACACAGTCGTAACTTATAACGCCAACAATTTCCCAGTAAGTTACAGTGTAGATTACTCTATCACAATAGCAACTAAAGGTTTGGATCTATACTATTCAAAGATCCTAGAAGACTTTGCATCCTTTGATATCTCAAGCAACAAATTTGAAGGACAGATTCCAGAGTTCATTGGGAACCTTACGGAGCTTCACTCCCTCAACATTTCCAACAACATTCTCACTGGTTCCATCCCGTCATTGCTGGGCAAGTTAACGAATCTTGAATCGCTGGACCTTTCACGAAACAAGCTCTCTGGACAGATCCCCCAACAACTGACGCAGCTTAATTTTCTTGGAAACTTAGATGTGTCTCACAACAACCTCACAGGTCGTATTCCACAAGGAACCCAACTTACTTCATTCAATAGTACTTCATATGAGGGAAACCCCGGGTTGTGTGGAGATCCATTGCCAAGGAAATGCGGAGATCCTGAGGCCCCTCAACAGCCATCCTCAGTGGTAGAAGAAAATGATTCAGGCTCAGCTGGAACATTGGAACTTGATTGGAGATTTTGTTTGGCTGGATATGGAAGTGGGATGGTGGTGGGAGTGGTTCTTGCGGATTTCGTGATCTCAAGAAGGCCTGAGTTGTTTGTTAAGATTGTTGCAAAGATCAGACTAAAGATATGGAAAAGGTAGAGTGGGGGATGCAGAAAGTTTCTTATGAGGTCATGCATTTGGTGTTGTTTTCTTGTTTTGATTTCCTTCTCCTTCCATGTACAGCTTAGCTTGCTCTATGTCTTCCTGTTGAACTTGAGGTTATGTTTGAATTTTGCATGTATATCTGGATTTGGATTCTCTGCATTTACAACACACGGTTGTACTATTATTTATTTATTTAATGCAAGCTCTCATTGACGAGAGAAAAGATAGTGTAAACCACTGAAATAGATATAGACTCTCTCTCTCTCTCTCTTCTATATTTTATTTTCATCATCCACTAATATCCAGTTGCATACTTTATTTTGTACCCACTTCAGTCCAAATTAAAAGAATGATGTTTACAAAATTTTGCCTGTGAAATTCCCAATTTGGATACATTTAAGTGAATTTTTCCCCATATTTGAAAGTTTCTAAATTTTGACTATAAATGATAAAAACTTTCGTTTTACACATGAAGCATGTAGAAGTAGACGACATTTTCCCTTTTTCACCCAAATGACAAGAGGAGCAAAAGTGGTCTCAATCCGCGAGCAAAAATTGGTCATTGTTTTTCAAATAACCATTTTACAGCAAAAAAAATCCAAAATTGGCTGTTTCGTTTCAGTTCCTTTTCAACCTCTAGAGAATAAATTATCTTCTATCTAATTGACCCGCCACAAATTGAGGATACAGTGCAAACACCAGCTGATGTTGTGAGGGGAATATCTCTGTAGCAGGCCACTAGGTCAGTGTTAGTGTGCAGATCCACTTGCAAGGTCTCCCACACTTTCTTCTTGGGGTTCAACACCTCATCAGGTTCACCGACGAACCCTGGAAATGTAACTCTCTCGCCAACTTGAGCAGCTTTTGGTGGATCAACCAATTCAACCTGAGAGGCACCCAACATTGAAGATCTCGTCAGTAATTACATTAGTACCACACAGATAAACTTTCTACATGCTTGACAAAGGTTCTGAGAATGGATAGCGTTTGCAATAGTTTCCACAAAGGCTAAGATTTCAAGAAACGTGAGTTACAAAGGCATAGTTCTTCTAAATTAGTGACTAATCAGAAACAACCAGCAATCATTGCGACTCAAGTTTGATATTGCTAAATTACTCTGACTGTCAAAACCACTACAGGACTTAAGCAGAAACATATTATCACCATATTATCACATGACCTTGTGCAGATACGGCCAACACTGATAATCATATGCCTGTCAGAAATCAACTTTTTAAAAAAAATGAGACAAAATTTTATTGCATAAGACAATAAAAGAAAGGGTGGACAAGATGGCCACAAACAGACATACAAAAAACAGAAAAACAACATAGTAAAAACAAACGCAGACCCCTTAGATGCCTAGACAGGAAATCAACTCTTTTATAGCAGCAATTTTTACATAAAGATACGTCAAAAATATCCTCACAACAGAGACCAAAAGTTAAAATTAGTTATCATCAAATCGATATTAACACTCTTTTATTTTACTCAAAGAGCCTGATTAGCAAGAGCATATAAGATGCAAACACTAATTAAAGGTATACATGGCTGCTTACCGTGGCATGGTCACTGGTCGAAGCAGCAAGAACCATTGCTTGTGATTTAATACCCCGCATAGTTGCTGGCTTCAGATTACAAAGAACACAGACCTTCCGGTTCTGCCACAGAACAATTAATATGAATAAACAAATGGATTAGCAGGTGCCCAAAAGTAATGGAAATTAATTTGAATTTTACTATTAAAAAATCTGTAGATGCAAACACAAACCTGCATTTCTTCAATGGGTATATACTTGACAAGTCCACTCACAACTGTTCTAGTCTGTCCTTCACCAACATCAATCTCTTCTACGTAAAGCGAATCAGCATCAGGGTGCTTCTGAGCTTTCGTAATGAGGCCAACACGAATATCAAGTCTAGAAATGGAAATCTCTAATTCAGCTGCTGATTTTGTGGCCTAAGTCTAGAAATGGAAATCTCTGCTTCAGCTGCTGATTTTGTGGCCTGTTGCTTTTTCTTTCCGCTGTTGTCTGATACAAAAATGGATTATCAGGATTCAGAATAGATATATTTATGTTAGCAATAAATAATAAAGGGTATAGGATTCTTTTCAAGTACAAGTGCCCAGAAAACATGAGTTTAGCTTATGAGATTATCCACATTTTAGGAGAAGCTATGTACCTTTTTCTTTGGTTACAAGGAGAAGCTACGTATTAAAGTAAGAATAAGTATAATATCCAACAAAGAAGTATGGGAAGTATTACTTATTAGTTAACTTTGCTAATACCAAACGGTGGTGGACCAGATCAACTAGAGGTAAAGAAATTCTAACCTGAAACTTTCATTTTCTTGAGTTGTGCAGCCACCTTCACTGCTTCAGCTTCTTCCCTCTCCTTCCTGTCTGCTTGACTTCCAGCAAACTTCTTCCTTAAGGATTCCACTTCTTCATCTTTCTGTGTGCAAGTGCAAACTTTCACTAAATTAGAATCTACAAATAGGCAAGTGATGCAGCAATCATATCATGGCAGGCCAGAGAGTCCAACATTGAAAGACAAAGCACGTCAAAGACATACCAATTCCTTAAACAATGGCTCTGGTTTCCCAATCTTGTGACCAACAGGTACAATCTCCCAAGGCCGTCTTGCCCTATCAATATCTCCTTTATCATCACAAAGTGATATGTGCGTCTCAGGAGGTAAATTAAGCTGCTTAAATACCTTGAATGCAGTTAAAGAAAAAAAAGATCTCAGCATGGATGATTATAGTAATATCACATGATCACAAAAATATTTCAGAGTAACACAATCATCTGTGAACAGAATTTATTACTTCGAGAGAAAATGATGGCATAAAAGGTTCCAACAAACAAGCAAGAAGATGCACTAGTCCGACTGAAGTTCTCATAACAACAGCGCAACGAGGTTGGTCCTCCTTGTAAAGCTTCCAGAACTGGCTTTCCTGCATGGTTATTGTAGATGGTGCAACTTAGCAGCAGTTGAATAATCAGTTTCACAGCCATTTCCAACACATACCCTTCAGAAACCTATCCATAAACAATTCTCTCAAACAGAGATTAAAAACATGCTTACTTGCAGATATGCATTCCCTTCACTAGAAATGCTCATTGCTGTTTTCAGTCCTTGCTTTAGTTTAACCTAAACAAAATGCAGATAAGAATGTCATGCCAATGCAAGAGACATGTGAAAAAAAAAGGTACGGAGGAGAAGCTTCCAGTTATTATTAGCAACAAGACTGTCATCTAAATATCAATTACCTTCTCCATTGCTTCTATATATTGCTCCACACATTTACCAACTTTTTCAGCTAGTTTCTCTGTCAAGAGATCTGAGTCTGCACTTGGAGCATCTGGAATAATAGAGCCATATCCTTGACCTGTACATGGATTTTGTTAGTTTACATGCTGCAAAGTGTCACATATACCATGCTTATTTGTTAAACCAGGAAACATGCATAAAAAGGTAAGGACGCAAGGAAAATAGAGCAATAATCATTTATACAATTTAATCATCATCCAACTACCTCTGTGATATTACATGCATAACTGATCTATATAGGAACAAATATCCAACCTTGATATCGCAATGTTGCATTATCAAGAAATGTTGTTTATCTCTATCAAGAATTTTCAACATAATTTTGTTATATGGTTTCAGATCACCTCAAGCAAAAATATAAAACCAAAAGCATCTTCTTTTTTCTCTTTAATTCAGGGAAAGGGGAGGGGGAGAGTTGAACTCCGGCCGTGTGTGTGCAGGTAGAGGCTTTACCACTAGAGCTATAACCATCAGACAGAAGCAAAAATTGACAAGCAGAACAAGAATCAACAATATAACTGTTCCTAAAATAACTTCCTCATGATAATAACTTGTAAACGACAAATCAGCTGCCTGGTCAATACTTTCAGAAACCAAAGGCTGTCCGACCTGAAGGTTTGGCAACAAAACTCAAAACACGATTTATAAAGTTGCCCAAATTATTCAGCAATTCGCTGTTCAGTTTTGCTTGCAAGTCGGCCCACGTAAATAATGTGTCTGATACCTAGTTCACCAAAAAAATATATATATATATATATTAAAACGAGTAACGAAAGATACGGAGAAAGAAGGATATTTACAAACTATCACAAAAAAAAGTCAAAAAGGAAGATGGGAATCATCAAAATTACCTCAGGCCTATTAGTTAGCAAGTAATATCTCCATACTTCAACAGGAATGTTTGTATCTTTTGCATCATTTCCAAAAACCCCTATGCCTTTACTCTTAGAAAACTTTCCTGTAAAAGCCATCAAAATTTAGATCACCTAGTACATATTGCACAAAGGCGAAAACTTTGAGCTTTCATAAATAAGGTCTTCTAAAATCATGCATTCATAATTTAATTAATGGTCATAACCATCCAAATTTAAATCATGCACAATTAATGGTCATAACTAGAATGTGACTAAAGAATTACTAGATAGTCAACCAACCAGATTCGTAGTTTAAGTACTCAGTAACACTGATAGTCTTCATCAAAGTCCAATTTTCACCAGTTCCAAGAAGTGTTGACGGAAACATCACCTGGAAGATAAATAAGTACACAATTGAAATCAATTATATGATTTTTCGAAGTAAGAAATGCTCAGAATAGGACACTCACTGTATGGAATGGCACATTATCTTTGCCCATAAACTGATACAACTCCACATTCTCAGGATTCTTCCACCATTTCTCCCAATCATCAGTGTAGCATTTAGTAATGGAGACATATCCAATAGGAGCATCAAACCACACATAGAAAACCTATCAATAGCAGAGTTGAGACAATGTAACAAATTTTGAAAAATAGTAAGAAAAATTAGTAGAATTAGCATAACTAAAATTACATGTATTAACCTTGTCCTTGAAGTTATCATGTGGAACTGGAACACCCCACTTCAGATCCCTGGTAATACATCGTTGTTTAAGCCCCTCTTTGAGCCATGCATTTGTCGCTTGAATGGCATTCTGGCTCCAAGACCCGGCCACTGATGTGTTATTGATGTACTCTTCCAATTTATCCCTAAGCAAAGGGAGTTCCAAAAACATGTGGTTTGTATCACGAATCCGTGGAGTTCTCTTACAGACCTGCTTGCAATTGACAAAAATGAGAAAAATAATCGTGTAACAATACCACGTTTCTGTCCATTTAATTTTACACGTGAGGAAAAAAGAAAGTTACTCTCACATTCATATTTATTAACTCATTATGCAGAGGACAAGAAGAAAGTTATCAAAGCTGCAGAAAAGGTTAACAACGAGAACAGGACCTGAGTATTTTGATCAAATGAGGAATGTAGTACTCATTCTTATTTGGGAAACCTTATGTACAGACGTGTCATGCTTTCCTTTCAATTGATTTTACATATGCACATAGCATACAACACATACAGAAATTTATACTAATAAAGGATATGAAAAAAAACATATGCACCTTGCATTTAGGATCTTTTAGTTCCGTCGGATTCAAAAGCTTTCCACAGTTCTCACATTGATCTCCTCGTGCAGAAGCGTAGTCACAGCCTTGAGTTGGGCATGTCCCCTCCACAAGCCTATCGGCTAAGAACCGTTTGCATGTGTCACAGTAAAGCTGAATTACAGTATTAATTCAAGTTAAAATAACTTATACAAATACATTCTAAAAAACATAACTAAATCGCAATGCATGAACATAAAATGCAAGCAAATAATCACTGACTCAACCAAGAAAATAGGAAAGAATGGGCACAATTACAAGCCATTGAATGCTACCTGCTGCATTGTGTTCTCTGAAAGCCAATCATTCTCCAATAGCTTCTTGAAAATCGCTTGGCACACTTCTGTTTGTTGTGGTGTCGATGTGCGCCCAAATTTCTCAAAGCTTATGTTAAACCACTGATAAACCTCCCTATGAATTGCATGATATCTACAAGAACACAACAATTTGAAATAAATTTCAATAAATCAAAGACAACAAATAGAACTTAAGTTTACCAAATTATATAAATTTCACTGGAAAACTTACTTGTCACATATCTCTTGGGGGCTACACTTCTCTTCCATAGCTTTTGTCTCTGTCGCAGTGCCGTACTCATCAGTTCCACATATGTAAACCGCATTGTAGCCTCGAAGATGGCAGTAGCGGGCAAAGACATCGGCACTCAACACGCCTGCCAACAAAACAAAAGAATACATAAATAAATTAAAAGAATCTGTTTGGTTCCCAGAAATTAGAAGGAAACAAAATAAGGGAATGATGTATACAGCCAATAATATTGCCAAGGTGAGGGACATTGTTGACGTATGGCAAGGCACTGGTGATCAGGATGTTTCGCTTTCCAGGGATGGGTAGCTTGGCGGCCTTTTGGTCCTCATTGGAGGTAATTGTGAGGTCTCCCATGTACGGCTCTCTCCTTTAGTGGCTGAACCAGAAACAGGAGCTTAGAAAACTGCAACTCAAGATAAAAAGACATCTCTTTCTACTATTTTCATATCAGATTCGTTAGTATTCAAATAGTGTTTACCTCATGGGCAGACTCAAAATCCCAAATTCTTAGCTTTTATTTCAACATTCTCTCACAAATTCGTAGCCTTTATTTGGAATTGTTATAACTTTTCAGTATGCCAAAATTCTCTCACAATTCATAAAAGTGATTTCTGTTTGATTATTCAGCGAAACGTGTAATAAATGCAGCATGCTCTGTTTGAACACTAAGAAATCTGATAAGAAACAAATTAGGACTTGCCCAAAACACAACAGAAACAGAGTTTACAAACATGCAGATTACACAAATCCAAAAACAGAGATTTCACGCATGCAGATTTCCCAAGAAATATTATATTACAAGTATGCAGATTACATAAACATATAAATCCAGCAAACCCCTTCAATCCAGAAACCCCGAAAACCCAGAAGGCAGATAAAGACCCGAACAAAGATGAACACTGAAAACTGAAAAAGGGTCGACGAGCTTACCTGAGAACGGGGTCAGCGGCAGCGGCGCACGAAGAATCAGCTGAAGAGAAGAGAGAGATTGGTCGTGTGGGTTCGACTGAGAAGGGAAAGAGAGAGCCAGAAACGAAGGACGAGTGAGGCGGCGCGACTAAGGTAAATATATCGACCGGGTTTGTGTGATCTCATGTAGTAGGTTACACGGTAGCTTAGAATAAGTTCAACTATCAAGATGACACGTGTTAATATAAATAAAATTATGTAAAACCGGTTCTGAATAGGGAACCAACCGCTAAACGGGAGGTTTACTAACTGATTTTCAAAAAAATATTTAAACCTGCAGTCAACCGAATTAGTTTCGTCAATTCTTCCCGGCCCTCACGTTGGTTTTCGGATGATTTCTTCAAATCCGCCGTATACTCTTTATGTGCTTCTATTCTTTTAACTAGCCTCTCACGCATGTGTCAATTGAATTTATTTTTTTTGTTAAAAAAAATTAAGAAAAGACAATATGGGTAGTTATGTTCCATAAAAGTAGTACCTATTATCTGATTTTGTTATTTTTTTTAATATGAAAAAAAATGTGAATTTACCATATTATCCTCATTTAATTAATAATTTCAATTCTTAATGTTTGAATTAATCAAGGGCATTTTCTGGTATTTTGAATATTTCATCATTCTCTGCCTTTTGCTTTATATATATAGATAAAGCATATTTTCCGAAAAAAGAAAGTCCAACTCTAATTAAGGGAGATAATTAAAACCAAAACTTGAAATTGTGGTTGTCGATGGTGTTTGATAATGAGTTTTTAAATGGAGAGAAATTTGGACATTTTGCTAGTCCAATCCGAAACTTGCAATCATTTTATCTCAAGAAAAAAGAATAAAAATTTGAAAGCTCTTCTCTGTGGTTACACCACAATAGAGCACCAAGTAAGGATGACATAAATTCCCATCGGCCCGGGTCATCATCTGGTCCCTGACCCTAATAGGGGAAGATTTCGGGGGAAAATCGAGGGCGAATATGGGGCTCCCCAATTTTTAAATATCCTTGGTCGAGAACAAGTTGAGGATGGTATTTATTATCCCAATTTCCAAACCCGATCTGATAAGTAATATAATAGTAAATGTAATTGAGTTGAATGATAATTTATGGTGACGATATATAATGTAGGATGAATATTTTTTTAATAAAAAATCATGGATTTGGGGCATGTTTGGGAAGTAGCCCCCAATGGGGATGGGATTCCTTAGAAATTCTTAAGGGAAGGGGGTTGTTTATGCATATTTTTGCACCATCAATCAGGGCATGTTTACGTATCAGTAATGGAAAAAGTAAGGAATCAGAGAATTTAGGAATCGGGGAACTACTGAATCGGTATGGGAAGAATCATTTCCATTAAGCTGTTTACTAAACATATGGAATTAGCAAATGAATGGGGTTGATTCCCATTGTTATTGTTTACTAATTTTCATGAATCAGAATCCAAATTAATTTGATTACTAATTTGATTACTAAAATGCCCTGCACATTTTCACCACAGCACATATATAATTCTCAAATTGGCTAAGGAGACCAAACTAATCCAGTAGCAAACTAGTAAGGCGGTGTAAACATGAGGAATCAATATGTTGAACAAGATGAACAGCAAGAGGCCAGTTCAATGATAATGTTAATAACACCTTTGTCAAGAGTCAATTTCAAACGAAAAAATAAACTCCAATAAATATATATCTTTCACCTACGTAACTAGTAAACAATCAAATAATAATAACCTGCATAAAGATATATAATCTCCACTAAAGTTTTTATCTATGACCGTACTATGTTGTGTGATGAATGTGAAGACAGAAGATAGATAGATAGAATGATTTACATAGCACAAGGCATTGTTGTTGCTTATGGGAGGTTTTGTCTGCAACGATAACGTGAAAAAGAAGTTGGAGCGTCTTGAAACTTCTTGACGTGAGTTTTTTTTTTTTTTTTTTTTTTAGGGTTTGGGGTTTTTTGGAATTATGGTAAAGTAGTAAAGGTATTTTTGGAAGTTATTAAGAGAAAACAGGAATGGGAATCGTATCGACTACTCCCATCTAGGTGATATGATACCCAGTTTTTAGGGGATGTGATTACGGATTTTGAGGTGGGGCCCATTTATTTTTCATTCCTGATTGCAAGTAAACGCAGGGGAAGTTAGGAATGGAAATCATTCCCTTTCCTCACATACTCATTATTGATACGTAAACATGCCCTCAGAGTGTGTTAAAACCTAGTCAACCTTTACTCAAGGGTATACTTGAGTGTTGGAGGTCAGTAGACTTCTCATTGCACTTAGGGCGGTCAAGCATGGTGGAAAATGGCAACAATCCCCTGAAATGGAGACATGCAATGGCCATTGAAGAGGTGGTGGTAGTGGATCCACCAACCACCCTCCGATGCCTCAGTCAGCTTCCTTCCTCATATGAGGTTTGAAAAATTATTGTACTTAAGTCTAAAGGGGAGTTTAGTTACCTCAGTCAACTTTCATATTGGGAAGATGTGACCTCTTCTCCGTTCTTTTTTGATGTAGGATTGTTGGGTCTTTAATGATGTGGCGTCCTTAGATTTGAATGGATGGCGCATGTTCCCTTCCTTATTGGGATCATCGCACGTTGGTGGGATACGTCGTGTGCCTTGCTTCTAATGCTTATGAGTAGAGGTGTCAAACGGGACGGGCCGGTCCAGCACGGCACGAGCCCAGCCCGTTTAAATGAGGCACGGCACGGCACGAGCACGAATATTAGTGGGCCGTGCTCGGCACGGTACGAAAGCTTGGACCGGGCTGGGATTTAAAAAAAGGTCCAATGGACCGGGCCGGCCCGTGGCCCGAAATTAAATGGACTTGGCCCGAGCCCGCTTCAAGCACGGCACGAGCCCGAGCCCGCTTCAAGCACGGCCCGAGCCCGAGCCCGCTTCAATCCTCTATTGCATTTTTTTAAGACAAAAAAAAAGTTGGGATAACAAATAAAAAATTGAGTAATGAAAATAAAATATAAAATAATAAAAACAAACTTGGAAGTTGGACTCGTTGAAAGTTGAAACCTCGAATTCTTTCTTGTGTGTCAATTTCTGTTGATCAGCAAGAACCAATTCTCTAATTCTACAGAGTTGGATTTGCAAGGTAAGAGCTTTAACATATAGTTTCTATGTTTGGTTGCTCAAAATTTGTGAGAAACATTGATTGTAGGGTTTGATCTTGTTTTTATTTTTATTTTTAATTATTTATCAAAACAACAGTCTAAATTTTTTGATTTTTTGGTGTGGGTTTTGCAGATTCTACCTTCTGGGTTCTAATTGAATGGTAAGTATCTGGTTTGGATTTTCAACCATTCTTTTCTTAATATAATTAACAGACTCTGTACAAAAAGCTCAACACATTAACCTCATTGAGAATATATTTTGACAGAAAGCTGAAATGGATCCTCGAGGTATTTGAGATTTTTTCTGGAGATTCTGTAATCACAAAGGGAGGTATTTATTTAATTTTTCTGGTTAATGGATCCTCAAGATTATATTGATTTTGGTGAGCATTATGATAATAA
The DNA here is from genome assembly GCF_002207925.1 of Prunus avium. The sequence goes on from NW_018921413.1 coordinate 390,221, forward strand.
TTTTGAACATCTTAATCCTGATGACATGCCTAATCATGAAAATAACTTAACCTCTAATGATGTGGAGCAACCTATGCATGCTGTGATGTCTCTTGAATCAAACACTCAAGAAGAAAACATTGATCAAACTGAGGTTAAAAAAAGAAAAAAAACTTCTGAAGTTTGGAAACATTTTAAAGTTTGTGACCAAAAACTTGATGATGAGACTATTCTTCCAAAGGCTATGTGTATTTATTGCAAGCATACTTATGAGTCTCCTGGGGTGAGACTCCTAGGATGGTGTGCTGGGCCACAATTGTTTGGTTGCTGTTTGGGCCTGGGCGGCCTTTCTTTACTTGTTTGGGCCTGGGCAACGTAAAAAAAAGGCTAGTCCTAGCCTACCAATCATTTGGTCCAATCACTTCCTCAAGTGGTTTGACCCTAAGTCTCTCGAGCTCTTTTGGGCGGGCCTAATTGATATTTGGTATCAATAGGGCCAGTGATGAGGGAGCGGAGACAGGGATGGTATTGTCATACCTGGCCCCAAACCTGCTTGTTTCCATGCTTAGTACCAAGTTCAGGATGGATATTTGTGATTCCAATACGAAAAATTACTCCAGGAATGACTGAAAACAAAAAAGACGTTGTTATAATAATCACACGTGTAATGAAACCACAATAACCGTTAGACAAGTGAGGAATGTTGAGGTGAACCAAAAAGATTTTCCTATTTTTTTTAAGTAATAGTTATACCTTTGAAAAATTGGCCACACACATACCATTCGAATGACCAAGAATTATTGCTTCTAAAATTTTAATTCAAGGACTAGAGTATAGCTCGAGCATAAGTTCATGAGCTATTACTAGAATTTTTATTTCAAAAGTAAAAAATAAGAATTTTTTTCTCAACAAGGTCAGGGAGATTCCAAATTGTTATACCTTTCAAATTAAGAAAAGAAATGTTAATAAGATTGATAAATAAATAAATAAAACCTGACTAAAATAATTTAATACGTAGAAGTCCCTTGCCACTTTGTTGCGATAGATGGAACTTGGCTTTTGGACGAGAAGATTGAGCCAGGGCCCAAGAGGTTTGGGTAGAGCTGGCGGTTTTGAACTGACACATTCCTAATTTGGTGGTTCTAAGAATTTAATGGGTATTCCATTAAGTTAATTTCTTATAAATCAAGACAACATAAGCTAAAAATAAGACATTTAGGGCTAATTTGGCATTGATGTGCTGTGAAAATAATCACTTTTAAATTTGCTGTAAGAGAAATCAATTGTAAAGGAAGGTAGTTTGATGATTGGCAAACTGAATGCTAAGTACCCATTTGGCATTTGCTTATTTAGGGTAATAAGTGATTTTTAAAAAAATTTGGGAAGCCTAGCCTGTTTGGTAAACTGTGAGAAAATCATTTATTGTTAAAAATTGATGTGAGAGAAAGCTATAAGGGAAAACAACTAATGAGGTGCTTTCATTTTCTGATTATGCAGGAATTAGTTTCGAAGAGGCGTTGGGTTTAATGATTATGCGGCAATTATTTTTTGATTATGCGAAAATCAATACCAACAACACTTTTAACAAAAAGTTTACCAAACGTCAAACTGCTTTCTCTCACAGCAAATCTGACAGCGATTATTTTCACAGCACAGCAATGCCAAACTGGCCCTAAATAGACATGCGTGGAAGAGAACTTTCAAAATAAGTGATTTTTGCTGGTAATTTGCAATGTCAAATGGGCACTTAATAGTTGCTTTGTATGAGTAAAATGGGCATGCAATAAGAAACGTTCAATCATCGAGCCTTAAACCAAGGGCGGGGCCAGCATGGGACCAGTGTGGTTGTTGCATTCCTAAGAGGACACAAATTAATGTGCAAACAACCAATTAAAAATACCCGCAAGTGCACGAATCTATTGAAGTATAGATCATGTAAGTACGGGGTCGATCCCACGAAGAACTTGTCGGCTTCCTATAAGTTCTAATTTGAGTACGTAAAGAACACTTAATTGACACACCACAAATGCACAAATGCAAAATGGAAACTAAAAATGAGTAAAGAAGTGTAAAAGAAATGAAACAACACAAGAAAACTAAACAAAAACACAAACAGCATTTTCTATCGCCATTTTATCACCACTTTATCACCTGTGAACAGTG
>NW_018921413.1:393028-417157 GCF_002207925.1 Prunus avium
AGAAATTCATACACTCAAGTATCAAAACAATAAGGTAATCATGTTTAGGGCTTCAAGCTAAGCCCTAGCTATGGAGTTTAGTTCCTCATAATCATTTCAAACACAAATTCGAAATATAACTAGAAAGAGTTTACAGATTTGGAAATGATGAAAGCTTGAAGTCTTCAATGGTGGAAGTCTTCCCCCTTCTTCCTGCGGCTGCACCTCTTTCTCCTTCCTTAGCTTTTAGCTCCCCCTTCTGCTCCTCAATTGTGGAATGCTGTAATGGATCCATTTCCCACGTTGAAAAGCCTCTCCAATATCAGATTGCACTTCCTTTTGCTTCCCTCTCTCCTCCTTTCCAGCTTTTACTTTTAGTATTCTAATGCAAAGTCTTCACCCATTGTCTTCTTGTCCCCTTGCAAATGATGAAGCCTTGTCCTCACAAAGATGCCAAATGCTTCAGAAAATATCTCATCTACTAAGGTAAATTCTTGTTACCAAGTGTTATGGTAACAAGAATAATCAAGATGACACAATGGAGGTAAAAGCTGGCCAATTCCGGATTTCCAGAGCTGTGGTAACATGCTGGATTGGTTGGATAGGCAATACTTGTCCAATGGAGCTCAAATTTGGATATGTTGTAGTTAACATCCATTGGAACAAGTCTCATGAAGATCATGACCTCATCCGAGCACCAGAGCATGTTGATCCCAGGCCAAGAAGTTGACCTACGAAAATGAACAAAAACAAAGTTTATAACCAATAATGCACTTTTAGCTCATTTTCATTCCAACCAAGGTAAAATCTAAGAAAACACAAAAAGGAAGTAAAAAGCTATAAAATGTCAAGAACTAACTCAAAATAGTGGGTAAATAACATGAAAAATCATGTGTAAAAATGAACCGAACAGTGGTTCCCATGCCCCCACTCCATTTTTACCTCTTCTATTTGTATGTAATATATGATATATAATATTATAATATATTAATTAGTTTTAAGATATTTACCCTAAAATAAAATAATATATTAGGTTCTTTTGGTCTACAAATTAACCATAAAATATCTCTCTTCTACTCATCTCCCTTAAATCTTCTAGGTTAGTTTAAGACATTTGCACTAAAAACTCCTAAAGTTTTAACATTTCTTTCTCTTCATCTTTTGTTTAAAGCTTTGTGAATTTTTTTAATTTTCCTCATATTTTTGTGTTACATTGGAGGAAAGAAACCCCACTGGGGTTCGATCTTGGGTGCCATGGGGGGAAGGGGGAATCCACCACCACTGTGGCGGGAACCCATTGGCTTCCTCATTTTTCTTTATGTATGAGTTGGGTACCTTAATATTGCGTTTTATGATCTCTTTATTTTTCTATTTCTTTTCCCTCTTGGAATATAAATTATTTATTTTTAAGTCTTTAATAGTGTAAATGATGAAATTAGTATTTAACCAATTTAAAATATGAAATTCACGATTATAAAGAGAAGACAAGTTTTATGAAGGGCCCCTTCTATGTGAAATCATGGCTCCGTCACTGCCTAAAACCTAGATTGACTCATCACCAAAATAAGGAAAAAAGTTTTATGAGGTGTAAAGATGGTCAATGGGCTTAAATTGATAAGGAAAAAAAAACGCATGGGTAACGAATGCTTCAATTTTGAGTTTATGTCTAATACAATACATAAGTGAGTAGTTTCACTGCCAACTGCGAGACATTTTGTGATATAACTTCGAACCTGCTCAGTTGTGGGGATGGTTAAGTTGTAAACAAATATTGGAATTGCACTAATTATTATTGGTATGTTGGTCCGTCACCGAAATACCCCATTAATTTAGAGGGAGAGCAACTGGCAATGCAAGGTGCCTGATTTAATTTACAGAACAACAAGCCGACTAAGATATTTGGGAGACCGACGACGGAGTTATATAATATGAATGTGTTATATAGTTCTATATACAACACAGGAACAGCTGAACAATATTTTAAGGAATGCTTTGATTTGATTATAAAAATAACTCAATTATAGTTGCGAGCCAGTTCAATATCAAACACAATGCAAAACGACAAAACAGCCCCAAACCAAAGTAAACGTTCTAACCACACAGACCATTGCAGGCTTGCAGGCTTGCAGCCAACAAAACAATTCTCTGATGACTATTTGGTACTTATGTACGGTAGCAGGAGGATGATGTAGGGCTGTGGATCTTCGTGCTTTATGCTTCTATTTCAACTTTTTGAGAACTAATTATTTCTCTGTTTTATACAAGCGATATTGAGAGAGAGAGATTTGAACACAAAACCTCGAATGTAGGAGTAACCGTTGTTAAGCTATAAGCTGTTTGCACAACTAACCATTTCTTAGACACAAAAAATCTTTTGACTAAAATAAAACATTGAAGCTTATTGATCTCACTTGACTGACTAAAATTTCAGAAAGCTTTTCGTGATTACTTCTGTATCTTGTTTGGTTAATTTTTTTCTTTGAGAGCATTACCATTGGGTTTATCTAATTTAATTATCTCCAAAAGCCATGTGTGATGCAATCATATCCCTAAAGAATAATGAAGAGAAGGGTTAGAAATGATCTTTTATATAAACTCCAATATCTTCTAGGCTTTTATAACCCCCGGGCCTCCAGCCTCTGCAAAACTAGACTTGGTCAGCACTTTTGCAGCACCTAAATTCAATGGTGACTTGAAGTTATTAGTTGTTTTAAATGAAAATATCTGTAATTGAATATCTGTAATTGACAGGAACCGTTTTTCTTTTGTTTCGAATTGACAACAATGGTTCTTAAATTGCAAGGATGATTATTTGGTTGCATTTTACACTTTTTTATTCACACCCACTCACACTTTATAGTTTATAGTCATCTGGAGTGTGAAAACAATAGGCCACGTATATGTTCCTTATACTATATACAAGTATATGCAATGTCATAGTTGCTGGCCGCATCTTTCTTGTGATGGTATTGCTCAACAACTTGATCATGGCAGTCCATAAATACCTAGCTCTCTAACTTTCATTTCCATAGATGTTTATTTAGCTAAGAGTGCACAGGAAAAACAAAATCTCAGAACAGTATGGGGTTATCCCATTGCTTATTTAACTTGTCGATTCGCATGCTCTCCAAACTGCTAGTTCTGCTGCTGTTTCATCTTTTGGCTGCTAACTTTGTATACTCTTTGCAGCAGCCGTCTTGCCATGATGAGGAGAGCTCTGCCTTGCTGCAGTTCAAGGAGAGCTTTATTATTGACAAATCTGCTTCAGGTTATGACGGTGCTTATCCAAAGGTTTCATCATGGAAACCAGCTGGAGGAGGAAATAGCACTTGCTGCTCGTGGGATGGGGTGGAGTGTGACGAGAAGACGGGTCATGTTATTGGCCTTAATCTTAGCAGCAGTTATCTCTACGGTTCTTTCAACTCCAATAGTAGCCTGTTCAGCTTGGCACATCTTCAAAGGTTAAGCCTCTCTGACAATAACTTCAATCACTCTCAAATTCCATCTAGCATAAGAAATTTTCCAGGCCTCACTCATCTTGACCTCTCTTGGTCTTTCTTTTCTGGTCAAGTCCCATCTGAAGTCTCACACTTGTCCAAGTTGACATACCTTGATCTGTGTTGTAATGTTATTGAAAATAATGTTGATGCTAGTAATCCTCAGCGATTGTTGAAACTTCAACCATCCGATATGAGAAGTCTGGTTCAAAATTTAACTAGTCTAGAAACTCTTCATCTCAGTTTCATTAACATATCATCGATCATACCCGTTTCCTTGACAAATTTATCATTTTTAACATCCCTTGCCCTCAGGAAATGTGATCTGTTTGGCGAATTTCCAGTGAAAATTTTCAGTCTACAAAACTTAGAAGCTCTTAGTGTGAGATACAACCTAGATCTCATTGGATATTTGCCCGAATTTAATCGAAGTAGTCCTCTCACTTCATTGAGAGTTGGGTATACTATGTTTTTCGGAACAATACCTTCTTCGATTGAAAAGCTTAATTCATTGCAAGAGTTGGATGTCGCTCAATGCAATTTTTCAAACTCGTTGGTTCCTTCTGCACTTGGCAATCTTAGACAGCTCACTTACCTAGACATTTCAGCAAGCAGATTTGGAGGTCCAATTCCTGATTCTTTGGCAAACCTTACCCAATTGACTGTGTTTAGAGTTAGTACGAGTTCTTTAACTGGTCCAATTCCATCTTGGCTAGGTAACTTTAGCAAACTAGTTTACCTAGATTTTGCTTATAATCATTTGACTGGTTCAATTCCTGCCTCATTTTCCAATCTCATCAATCTCGAGATCCTTTATCTACAGGCAAATAACTTGAGCGGTGTAGTGGAGTTTCAAATGTTTCAAAAGGCACAAAATCTCTACCAGCTCCAATTGAATTGGAACAATTTGGAATTTGTTATTGGATCCAATAGCATGAATTCAACTCTTCGACAGTTCACCACTATGGGCTTGAGTTCATGCAATTTAAAAGAGTTCCCATATTTCCTAAAAAATCAGACAAACTTGGAGCGGTTGGATCTGGCACAAAACAAAATCCATGGCGAAATACCAAACTGGATGTGGAACATAAGCAAGGAAACTCTGCTATTGATGGACATTTCTGGAAACTTCTTTTCGGGCGAACTTCCAGCTGTCCTACCCTGGGTTAACCTACTATGCTTGAGGCTTTCGTTCAACACTTTTCATGGAGTTTTACCGATCCCTCCACCATCCATGCTAGAATATGGAGCTGACAACAACAATTTTACTGAAGAAATTTCACCATTGCTTTGCAATATGAGTTCTCTTCAGTACCTTGACTTGTCAAAAAATAACTTGAGTGGCATGCTTCCTCAATGTCTTGGAAACTTTAGTGATGATCTGATCCTTTTACTTCTTGGAAGCAACTCCTTTCATGGCATGATGCCTCAATCATACAACAACAGAAGCAGTTTGAGGATGATTGATGTTAGTCATAACCAATTGCAGGGACAATTACCGAGGTCATTGGCGAATTGTGTGATGCTCGAGTATCTTGTTTTGTCAAACAATGAATTCAATGATGTTTTCCCCATTTGGTTGGGGACTCTTCCAGAGTTAAAACTTCTGGCAATGCCCCATAATGAGTTTTATGGTGTAATAGGACAGTCCAGAACAAATATTGACTTCCCCAGGTTACGCATTCTTGATTTGTCTTACAACAGTTTCAAAGGTGAGATTCCACCTTTGTTTCCAGATATTACTGTAAACAAGTCAACATACATGTATGCGGAAGTATCCTATGACCTCAAAGGTTTTTCTATTGTACGGAGTGTTGCTTATTCAATCACATTAGCAATTAAAGGTTTGGATTTGTACTATTTGAAGATTCAAGAAGGCTTTGCAGCGATTGATATCTCAAGCAACAAATTTGAAGGTACGATTCCGGAATTCGTTGGGAACCTTAAGGAGCTTCACTCACTCAATATTTCCAGCAACATTCTCAATGGTTCAATTCCATCATCCTTGGGGAACTTAAGGAATCTTGAATCGTTGGACCTTTCACAAAACAAGCTCTCAGGACAGATCCCCCAACAACTGACACAACTTACATTCCTTGAGAACTTTGATGTGTCTCACAACAATCTCAAAGGTCCTATACCGCAAGGTACCCAACTTACTTCATTCAATAGCACTTCATATGAGGGAAACCCAGGATTGTGTGGAGATCCATTACCAAAATGCGGAAATCAAGAGGCCCTTCAACCGCCACCTTCAACTGAAGAAGATAGTGATTCAGGCTCAGCTCCAATGCTTGAATTTGATTTGAAATTTTGTTTGGCTGGAATTGGAAGTGGGTTTGTGGTGGGAGTGGTTCTCGCGGATGTCGCGATCACAAGAAGGCAAGAGTTGTTTCTGAAGATCGTTGGAATGGTGAGGCTAATGATACGGAAAGGGTAGAGTGGGGGATGTAGAAGTACAGTTTGTTATAAGGTCATGCATTTGGAGTTGTTTTCTTGTTTTTTCTTCCTTCTCCTTCCATGTAACCGTGCTCTGTCTTTGGAGTTGTCCTGTGGGTACAGTGGGGGGATGCAGAAGTATAGTTTGGTCATGCATTTGGAGTTGTTTTTCCTTCCTTCTCCTTCCACGAAACCTTGCCTCTGTCTTTCTAGTTGTACTTGTGGTTATGCTAATTAATGCAAATAAAGGTGTTCGAGTGTTGCATGTTTTTCTTTATTTGGATTCTCTGCATTCATAATATTTGCAGTTTTCTGTATGTAATACAATGATTTTAATCATTAACTGAGCACAGAGTACATTTGATGAAATGGTTGCTGCTAATTGCAAAAGGCAAAGTCAGTTGTCTAAAACAGAGATATGGATTTGGAAAACTTTTCTATGAAGATCGTGCAACATAACGTCACTGTAGACAAATTCAGTCCAACAGTTGCTCAATAACGAAGGCAACAAATTAATGCTAACGCAAGGAGCATTTTAACTTTCATTTCTCTAAGTGCTACAAAGTGGCATCGTTAAAACCTTGTCATAAAAACCCCCAATGGAGGAAATTCAGTCAAGAAAAAAGACACAACACCACAATAAAGAAAAAACTGTCCCCTATTTATGCCATTTTCTAGTAAAAATTGAATCCATATCGGACCCACCCCTTCCCATAAAAATTGGTTGCCTTCCTGCAGCCCAAATTGAGCCAAGGCATGAGCCACACTTTTAACCTTGTTGAGGTTGATAAACCACTTTCCCATTATCCAGCTGCTAAAAAAATAAAATAGTTAAATAATTTAGAAAAATAAAAGAAAATTTTAAAATTGGGTGCAATTCAATCACCCGCAGTTTTTTTGGTAATGATGAATTTTTCTATGATGAAGTGATAATAATTAGGTTGGAAGTCTTTCCTCTACAAAAGAGTAGCCAAGCTATATAATATTTTGGCTTTAACTACTTTACCTTAGTTTTTGATGAACTATTTCCTTTTTGGAGGAAATCCAATTTTCCTTTTTTTTTTTTTCCTGCTTTTGGCCATACATTTTAGTTCTAATGTTCCAATACTAGTAAGAGCTTGAAACTGAAGTGGTGAAAAATAATTAATTCTGCACCTGAGGTTATGTGCATTTGAATCCCCCTCCCCCACATATCACTTGTATCGAAAAAAAAAAATTCCAATACCAGCTAACTCTCCATTGATATTCATAGATCAGATGATCAGACCAATTGAAGGCATTTTTTCTAGCATGGAACTATTGCTCATCTTCTAACTGCTGATCCAACCCATGTAATTTATGACTTTGATTTGGAAAAGTTAACGTGTGGAAGGGTGCTTTTGTCAAGAGGGCCTTCTTTCCATCCTTCTTTCCATCGAATTGTGTCCTCCCCTGCCTTTTTAATTAAGTCTCTCTCTGTCTCAAAAACAATATTCACCAGGATGATAGAAAGATATGAAATCTGACGTAGTAAAATGCAACCACAACATGTAACATTTAATGTAAGGGCGCTTTTGTTTCTCCATGACATTTGTAATCAACCCAAAACGTAATAATAATGCGTCTATTTTTCTTATTAATGTTAGATTTGTAGGGCTTAATTGCTATATTTGAGTGGGCACTGAAATATACATTCATTTATACATCAAGATATTCCCATAGCTAAGTATTGTTCTTTCTTTCTTTCTTATATTACAATGATTTTGCTTTTAGAATATATGACCAATCAAAGAATTTGTTCCTTTTTTCATAATGTCGCGCTTTTTGATTAATATGATATAAAGATAGAGTATATTACCATGTCTTTTTTTTTTCCGTCAAAATCTGATTTCATTCCGTTTGAATGAAAGGAAGTGAAAATTACATAGAATTCTAAAATGATATATCTTAGATTTCCATCATTTCAATTTCTAGCAATTGAAGATTTCAGTGTTTGGATTTATATATGTCGAATTTTGTAAATGGCATTATGAAAATTGTGAAATGACGCCTATTTTAGTGGAAATTAAACTCGGGAATTTGATGACCCAATTTCCATGATTTTTTATGCGCTTCATTTAATAAATTTCAGGCTTAAGTTACCAAGCAAAGAAATTGTCAATTTCTCCTTTTAAACTCCTGATTTTTAGCTAAATTCCAAACCTCATCCAAACGGAGGGTAAAGAAACCCAGAGGAAGGAGAAAACAAACAGTACAGATGTTTTGTTTCTTTTATTTACTATTATTTAAAGTCCCAAGCTCTTCAGGAAGTCTTCCTTACAACAAATTACCCACCTAAAACAATTAAATGATGAAACAATCAATCAATGATGAAAGGACAAGCCCTTAAATGCGAACTCTCAAGAGGACAAGAGAAATCTCACATGTGGTGCCAAAACAATTTCCACAATATAAAGTCTCAAAAGTCAGACCAAGTTTGACCCCCAAAAAAAAAAAAGTCAGGCCAAGAAACCGAAGAAACGATGAGGAAATCCCCAAGAAAGAGCTGATGCTGAACACGTCCAATACCCATAAATGCATTGCTACTTGACTCGAAGTCAAACACGTAATGTTTATTGCTCAACCATTTGATCACATGGCCTGTCCATAAAGGAAAATGCTAGGGAGACCAACTTGGGAGACCAACTTGGGATACCAACTCTCTAATAGAGGGCTAAAGGGTGTGGCCCTCCAAATTTGGCCAATTTTTTTTTCATCCCATAGCTTAGCTGGAGATAGGTTTTGCATTATTTTAGGACTATATTTGGCCTATGTCCTATGGCAAATTGACTTGAAGTTTCGCAGCACCTTAATTTAATGGCAAATTGACTTGGTCTTTTTTCTTTTGTTTCGAATTGACATCAATAATGTTAATTGCAAGGATGGAATTTTCTATAATGAATATTTGGTTGCATTTACACTTGTTTATTAATCAGATCTAAGTTCTTGATTTAAGTAATCTGGAGTCTTAAAATACTTCTTTTTTGAGAGATATATATGTCAATAAATATTATCCCCTTTGGAATAAACAAAAGGGTTGGAAATGAAAACAAAGGATTGTGTGGGGATCCATTGCTATTTTGTTTTGGCAGACTTGGGAAGTGGGTTGGTAATGAAAACAAAGGTTATGCATGCATCATGTTAATTTTTTTGTTCTTTTCGTCTTGTTCCTTTCTTCTACCTTGGTCCCTGTCTTCTCTTTCTACTATTTTTTTTACTAAGTCCCACTTGATTGAACAATCCATTTACTGTTTGACAATAACAAGAACAAAGTGCAACCAACAACACACTTAAAATTCTTTATCAAGACTTAAAATTCATTAATTGAATTGAATGACTAAAATGAAGCTTATATATAGGTGCAAAAAGTCAAGGGCAATTACCCCTCAATTAATTCACTTGAAGTCCAGAGCATCAATTTCGCAAATTGACTTGGAGTTTCTTGGTCTTTTTAATTGAAAATATCACAAATTGCATATATGTAATTTACCAGAACCATTTTTTTCTTTGCTTCTTGATTGTAAGTTCTTGACTTTAGTCATTTGCAGTGTGAAAACATTACGCCTCGAGTTTATTATTATTATTATTATTATTATTATTTCCAATCACTTCTTTATTGATCAAAATATGTCAATATAAATATTATCTCCTAATGAAGATGGTTATTTAGCTTAAGAGGGCAAAGAAAAGAATATTTTAAAACAGGGGCAATGCTCAAGTAAGAACTGTTTATAAACTGAATATTAAAATCTTGCACTGGCTCAATAACGAACGCTCCAAATGCTAAGGGCTGGGTGGTGCTGCATCATCCATGCTGAATCCAAGTTGAAGATATACAGAGGAGAGACCGCTCTTCTGCTTGCCACATCACCAATTTAACAGACATCGAATTTAATGGCAAAATGACTTGAAGTTTCGTGGTCTTTCTAGTTTAAAATATCAGACATCGAATTAATGATATGTAATTGGCAAGGATAGAATTTTCTGTGATGATTATTTCTTTGCATTTACACTTTTTTATTAGTCAGTTCGTGAGTTCTTGACTTTAGTCACCTCACCTCATGCCAGTCCATAAATAGATACTTGACACGTGTATTTCCCATCACTTCTATATTATCAAAATGTCAAATAATATTAAATTGTTACTTGACACGTGTACGCTATTGCTCAACCATTTGATCATATATGCTAGTCTATAAATAGATAGCTCTCTAGCTTTAACTTTCATAGATGATTACTTAGCAAAGAGTGCAAACAAAAAAAAATCAAAACATTATGGGGATTCACTTGTCGATTCGCATGCTCTCGAAACTACTAGTTCTGTCGTTGTTTCATCTGGTGGTTGCAAACTTTGTAGACTCTTTGCAGCAGCTATCTTGCCATGCCGAGGAGAGCTCTGCCTTGCTGCAGTTCAAGGAGAGCTTTATTATTACTGACAAATTTGCTTCAAAGGTTTCATCATGGAAACCAGCTGGAGGAGGAAATAGCAGCTGCTGCTCGTGGGATGGGGTGGAGTGTGATGAGATGACGGGTCATGTTATTGGCCTTAATCTCAACAGCAGTTATCTCTACGGCTCTTTCGACTCCAATAGTAGCCTATTCAGCCTGGTGCATCTTCAAAGGTTAATCCTCTCTCACAATAACTTCAATCACTCTCAAATTCCATCTAGCATAAGAAATTTTCCAGGCCTCACTCATCTTGACCTCTCTTGGTCTTTCTTTTCTGGTCAAGTTCCATCTGAAGTCTCACACTTGTCCAAGTTGACATACCTTGATCTGTGTTGTAATGTTATTGAAAATGGAGATCCTAGTAATCCTCAGCGATTGTTGAAACTTCAACCATCCGATATGAGAAGTCTGGTTCAAAATTTAACTAGTCTAGAAACTCTTTCCCTCAGTTTCATTAACATATTTTCGATCATACCTGTTTTCTTGACAAATTTATCATTTTTGACATCCCTAACACTCAGGAAATGTGATCTGTTCGGCGAATTCCCAGTGAAAATTTTCAGTCTACAAAACTTAGAAGTTCTTAGTGCGAGATACAACCAAGATCTCACTGGATATTTGCCCGAATTTAATCGAAGTAGTCCTCTCGTCTTACTGAAAGTTGGGTTTACTAGTTTTTTCGGAACCATACCTTCTTCGATTGAAAAGCTTAATTCATTGCAAGAGTTGGATGTCGCTCAATGCAATTTTTCAAACTCGTCGGTTCCTTCTGCACTTGGCAATCTTAGACAGCTCACTTACCTAGACATTTCAGCAAGTAGATTTGGAGGTCCAATTCCTGATTCTTTGGCAAACCTTACCCAATTGACTGTGTTTAGAGTTAGTACGAGTTCTTTAACTGGTCCAATTCCATCTTGGCTAGGTAACTTTACCAAACTAGTTTACCTAGATTTTGCTTATAATCATTTGAGTGGTTCAATTCCGTCCTCATTTTCCAATCTCATCAATCTCGAGATCCTTTATCTACATACTAATAACCTGAGTGGTGTAGTAGATTTTCAAATGTTTGAGAAGCAACAAAATCTGTACCAACTCCAGTTGGGTTATAACAATTTTGAATTTGTTGCTGAATCCAATATTATGAATGCAACTGTTCAACAGTTCACCATTGTGGGTTTGGGTTCATGCAATTTAAAAGAGGTCCCATATTTCCTAAGAAATCAAACAATGTTGGAGCGGTTGGATATTTCAGTAAACCCAATCCATGGCGAGCTACCAAACTGGCTGTGGAACATAAGCAAGGAAACTTTGGTATTCCTGGACATTTCTAAAAACTTAATTTCAGGAGAATTTCCAGCTGTCTTTCCCTGGGTTAACCTAGTGTGCTTGAGGCTTGAGGTCAACAATTTTCATGGACGATTACCGATCCCTCCACCATCCCTGCTAGAATATGGAGCTACCAACAACAATTTTACTGGAGAAATTTCACCATTGCTTTGCAATATGAGTTCTCTTCGGTACCTTGACTTGTCGAAAAATAACTTGAGTGGCATGCTTCCTCAGTGTCTCGGAAACTTTAGTGATAGTCTAATCCTTTTACTTCTTGGAAGCAACTCTTTTCATGGCATGATGCCTCAATCATACAACAAGAGAAGCAGTTTGAGGATGATTGATGTTAGTCATAACCAATTTCAGGGGCAATTACCAAAGTCATTGGCGAATTGTGTGATGCTTGAGTATCTGGTTCTGTCAAACAATCAATTCAGTGATGTTTTTCCCATTTGGTTGGGGACTCTTCCAGAGTTAAAACTTTTGGCAATGCGCCATAATCGCTTCAATGATGTAATAGGACAGTCTAGAACAAATGTTGACTTCCCCAAGTTACGCATTCTTGATTTGTCTTTCAACAATTTCACAGGTGAGATTCCACCTTTGTTTCCAGATATTACTGTAAACAAGTCAACATACATGTACGCAGGAGTAGGCTATGACATCAATGGTTTTTTTGTTGGGAGGAGTGTTGATTACTCAATCACATTAGCAATTAAAGGTTTGGATTTGTACTATTCAAAGGTTCGAGAAGGGTTTGCAGCCATTGATATCTCAAACAACAAATTTGAAGGTAAAATTCCAAAATTCATAGGGAACCTTAAGGAGCTTCGCTCACTCAATATTTCCAGCAACATTCTCACTGGTTCTATTCCATCATCCTTGGGGAACTTAAGGAATCTTGAATCGTTGGACCTTTCACAGAACAAGCTGTCAGGACAGATCCCCCAACAACTAACGAAGCTTACATTCCTTGGGAACTTTGATGTGTCTTACAACAATCTCACAGGTCCTATACCTCAAGGTACCCAACTTACTTCATTGAATAGCACTTCATATGAAGGAAACCCAGGATTGTGTGGAGATCCATTACCAAAATGCGGAAATCATGAGGCCCCTCAACCGCCACCTTCAACCGAAGAAGACAGTGATTCAGGCTCAGCTCGAACGCTTGAAATTGATTTGAAATTTTGTTTGGCTGGAATTGGAAGTGGGTTTGTAGTGGGAGTGGTTCTTGCGGATGTCGCCATCACAAGAAGGCAGGAGTTGTTTCTTAAGATCGTTGGAATGGTCAGGCTAATGATATGGAAAAGGTAGAGTTGGGGATGCAGAAATTCAGTGTGTTATAAAGTCAAGGATTTGGAGTAGTTTTCTTGTTTTTTCTTCCTTCCTTCCATGTAACCGTGCTCTATCTTTGGAGTTGTCCTGTGGGTAGAGTGGGGGATGCAGAAGTATAGTTTGTTATAAGGTCATGCATTTGGAGTTGCTTTCTTGTTTTTCCTTCATTCACGTAACCTTGCTCTGTCTTTCTAGTTGTACTCTTTGTACTCTTTGTGGTGTATTTGGATTTTCTGCATTCATAATGTAATAAAATGATTTTAATCATTAATTGAGCACAGAGTACATTGGATGAAATGAAATTGAAGCTTTCCAAAGCCTCACATGAATATACCTACAATAGTTGCTGCTAATTGCAAAAGAGCAAATAGTACATTGGGTGCAATTCAATCACCCGCACCCTAACCCAATGCACCTCTCTCCGCCGCATCCCTTCATTCCTATCTCTCCTATTTCTTTTCTCTTTATTTCAAAATGCTTAAAATACAGAAACAAAATTAACCCTTGATTTTCCAAATTTTTCTCTATAACCAAATTAACATCCTGCAATTCACAAAACTCTATACTAAAAAGAGAAACAATGAAATGTTCACGGTCATAATCAAATGCCTAAACGATTTCCTATTTAGGTGAAACTTTATAGGGACCGTCAACCGATCCTTGAATTATGACTTAATTAAAAAAATGAACATTGTGGAGTACACCAACCGGGTGGAGTAAGCACACATAAACTAAATTGAGCTATTGAATTGGCACAATTAAAGTTAGGGTTAATGACAATTTAGTACCTTGTGGTTGCACTCGTAAGGCATGTTAGTCCATGTCCACTTGATTTTTGCAATTAGATACCCCACATCTTTCGGAAGCTTCTCCAATGTGCCTAGATTCATCCAGTGGGCATTTTCCCCCCCCTTAAGCCCTGCCCTATTCGACTAAGCAAGTCAACTACCTTTTTTATTTTTCAGTTTTTATAGTTACCTTTGTGGTTATCCTACATATGAAAAGCTCTTTTCAATTTGTTACAATGTGGTTTCGCCGTTAGAGTTTCCGTCAGATCTCCGGTTAGTTGCCTACGTTGCACTTATGGGTCCCACATATTTATTTATTTATTTATTTTTGTTTAGGTGTAATCAAATATTCACATAATATTTAAAAATTAATTAAAAATAAGAAATTTAAATTTTTTTTAAAAACCCCATTAGCCCAAGCACTTATGGATCCCAGATTTGAGTTCATGAGCTATTACTAAAAAAATTCTTTCAGAAGTTAAAAATAAGAATTTTTTCCCAACAATATCAGGGAGATTCCAATTTTATATATAAATAAATAAAACTTGACAAAAATAATTAAGAACGTAGAAAATGAAGAATGAGCCCCTAAAGAAATACTAAATTATATGTTTGATCTCCGTAATTTGACTAACTTTTCATTTTATTTCTTGTCATTTCAATTTGGTCTGCAATCAAATTCAATTAATAAGTTTCATCAAAATAATAGATGAAATCTGACGTAGTAAAATGCAACCACAACATGTAACATGTAATGTAAGGGCGCTTTTGTTTCTACAAGACATTTGTAATCAACCCAAAATGTAATAATAGCGCGTCTATTTTTCTTATTAATGTTAGATTTGTAGGGCTTAATTGCTATATTTGAGTGGGCACTGAAATATACATTCATTAATGTGGTGTACATCAAGATATTCCCATAGCTAAGTATTGTTCTTTCTTTCTTATATTACAATGATTTTGCTTTTTCTTTTAGAATATATGACCGACCAATCAAAGAATTTGTTCCTTTTATCACCCTCTCCCACATTTCGAATATGATATAAAAATAGAGTATATTACAATGTCTCTCTTTTTCGTCGAAATTTCATTTCATTTCATTTGGATGAACGAATTGAAAATTACATAGAATTCTAAAATATTTGAGTGGTCACTGAAATATACATTCATTGACGTGGTGTACATCAAGATATTCCATAGCTACGTACTGTTCTTTCTTTCTTATATTACAATGCTTTTGCTTTTAGAATATATGACCAATCAAAGAATTTGTTCTTTTTATCACACTTCCGCGCTTTTCGAATATGATATAAAAATAGAGTATATTTCAATGTCTTTGTTTTCGTCGAAATCTGATTTTATTTCGTTTGGATGAAGAATTGAAAATTACATAGAATTCTAAAATGATGTAATTTAGTTTTCCATCATTTTAATTTCTGGCAATTGAAGATTTCAGTGTTTTGATTTATATATATTGAATATTGTAAATTACACTATGAAAATTTTGAAATGACGCATATTTTAGTGAAAATTAAACTCGGGAATTTGATGCCCAAATTTTCACGATTTTTTATGCACTTCATTTAATAAATTCCGAGTTTAAGTTATCAAACAAGAAAATTGTCAATTTCTCCTTTTAAACTCCCGACTTTTTAGGTAAATTTCAAACCTCATCCAAACGGAGGGTAAAGAAACCCAGAGGAAAGAGAAAACAAACAGTACATATGTTTTGTTTCTTTTATTTACTATTATTTAAAGTCCCAAGCTCCTCAGGAGGTCTTCCTTACAACAAATTACCCACCTAAAGCAATTCTCCTCAAGAACCAAACCAATACTGTAAAAACAAAACAATCAATGATGAAAGGACAACCCCTTAAATGTGAACTCTCAAGAGGACAAAAGAAATCTCACATGTGGTGCCAAAACAATTTCCACAAAACAAAGACTCAAAAGTCAAGCCAGGAAATTGAAGAAACGATGAGGAAATCCCCGAGAAAGAGCTGATGTTGAACACGTCCAATACCCATAAATGCATTGCTTCTTGACTTGAAGTCAAACACGTATATGTTTATTGCTCAACCATTTGATCACGTGGCCTGTCCATAGATAGATAGCTCTCCAGCTTTCACTTTCACAGATGATTCTTTAGCTAAGGGCATCTCCAGTCATAGGGTTAAATATAAAAAAAAAATTACTGTTGTTTCATTTCGTGTAGTTGCTAAGGGCATCTCCAGTCATAGGGTTAAATATAGTTCAGAGTTATAAATTTAGCCCTCCAAAATATTAATTTTTTAAAGAATAGTGTAGGGCTAAATTTTTCCATCTCTAGCCATGCATGGCTATATTTTAGAGTCCTTCATATTTTATTATTTTGAGAAAAACTATGGTACAATACTCATACATACGTTGATAACATTTAAAAAGGCTATTTAAAAAATTTAAAAAAAATCCTAACGGCTAGCTAACGTCAGCGCACCTTTAATATTGGATGTTGGATATGCATTTGCACGAGATGTTTCGTGCTCTTGCCCACACTTGATAATTTCTCTTTTTGAGAAGCACATGCATGGGGCCCATAAAAAAATTTGGCCTAGGCCAAAGCTGGGTTACAATTGGCCTGATTAAAGGGCTAAAGGGCCAAATGTGGCCCTCCAAATTTAGCCAAATCACATTTGGCCAAAAAAAATTTCAGCCCATGGCTGGAGATGGATTTTGCATTATTTTAGGGTTATATTTGTCTTATGGCAAATTGACTTGAAGTTTCGTAGCACCTAAATTTAATGGCAAATTGACTTGGCCTTTTTTCTTTTGTTTCGAATTGACATCAATGTTAATTGCAAGGAGAATTTTCTGCAATGAATATTTGGTTGCATTTACACTTGTTTATTAATCAGATCTGAGTTCTTGACTTAAGTTATCTGGAGTCTGAAAATACTTCTTTATTGATCAATATGTCAATAAATATTATCCCTTCAAATAAACAAAAGGGTTGGAAATGAAAACAAAGGATTGTGTGGAGATCCATTGCTATTTGTTTTGGCAGACTTGGGAAGTGGGTTGGTAATGAAAACAAAGGTTATGCATGCATCATGTTAATTTTTTTGTTCTTTTCGTCTTGTTCCTTTCTTCTACCTTGGTCCGTGTCTTCTCTTTCTAACTTTTTTTTTTTTTTTCCTAAAGTCCCACTTAATATTGAACATGATTTGTTTGAGAGATTGAACAATCAATTTACTGTTTGGCAATACTAAGAAAACTATCCTGTCTAAAACCAAATGGCTGCCTTTAGCAATATAACGTGTGAACCGAATCAGCCATAAGCCTCTTGGAATTTAACTTGATCAATTAAAGACCAACCCTTTTTTCAAACACTTATTTTGGCTAGACTTACTAGTTTTTACTATGGAAAATTATAAAGTCCTCACCCGTCTGAGGCAAGAAAAGAACTTTTTTGGGAGATATTCCTCACCCAATAAATTCACAATCACTTGATCAAAGTCAATAGCTTGGGGATCAAGTTATTACATTCAATAGTCTGTTAGGGTTTTTAACATTCAAGTTATTACATTCAATAGCCTCTCTGACAATAACTTCAATTACTCTCAAATTCCATCTAGCATAAGAAATTTTCCAAGCCTCACTCATCTTGACCTCTCTGCCTCTGTCTTTTCTGGTCAAGTCCCATCTGAAGTCTCACACTTGTCCAAGTTGACATACCTTGATATGTGTTGCAATCTTGAAATTGAAACATCTTCTGATGATCCTCAGGGATTGTTGAAACTTCAACCATCCGATATGAGAAGTCTAGTTCAAAATTTAACTAGTCTAGAAACTCTCTCTCTTAGTTTCATTAACATATCTTCGATCATACCTGTTTCCTTGACAAATTTATCATTTTTGACATCCCTTACCCTCAAGGAATGTAATTTGTTTGCTGAATTCCCAGTGAGAATTTTCAATCTACAGAACTTAAAAGTTCTTAGTGTGAGATACAACCAAGATCTTACTGGATATTTTCCTGAATTTAATCGAAGTAGTCCTCTAATCTTACTGAAAGTTGCTTATACTAGGTTTTTCGGACAAATACCTTCCTCGTTTGAAAAGCTTAATTCATTGCAAGAGTTGGACGTAGCTCAATGCAATTTTTCTGAAGGGTTGGTTCCATCTGCACTTGGTAATCTTAGACAGCTCACTTATCTAGACATTTCAGCAAACAAATTTGGAGGTCCAATTCCTGATTCCTTGGCCAACCTTACCCAATTGACTGTGTTTAGGATCAGTACGAGTTATTTAACTGGTCCAATTCCATCTTGGCTAGGTAATTTTAGCAAACTAGTTTACCTAGATTTTGCTTTTAATAGGTTGATTGGTTCAATTCCTACCTCATTTTCCAATCTCAAGAACCTCGAGATCCTTTATCTACATTCAAATAACCTGAGTGGTGTAGTGGAGTTTCAAATGTTTCAGAAGCTACAAAATCTATACCAACTCCAATTGAATCGGAACAATTTGGAATTTGTTACCGAATCCAATATTATTATGAATGCAACTCTTCCACAGTTTAGTATTTTGGGTTTGAATGAATGCAACTTAAGAGAGTTTCCATCTTTCATAAGATATCAGACAAATTTGGAGCGGTTGGACCTGTCGAGAAACAAAATCCATGGCCAAGTACCGAACTGGATGTGGAACATAAGCAAGGAAACTCTCATATTCTTGGACATTTCTGAAAATTTCCTTTCAGATGAACTTCCAGTTTTCATACCCTGGGTTAACCTACTATGCTTGAGGCTTTCGCTCAACAATTTTCATGGACGATTACCGATCCCTCCACCATCCCTGCTAGAATATGGAGCTACCAACAACAATTTTACTGGAGAAATTTCACCATTGCTTTGCAATATGAGTTCTCTTCAAATAGAGTATATTACAATGTCTTTTTTTTCGTCGAAATCTGATTTTATTTCGTTTGGATGAAGAATTGAAAATTACATAGAATTCTAAAATGATGTAATTTAGTTTTCCATCATTTTAATTTCTGGCAATTGAAGATTTCAGTGTTTTGATTTATATATATTGAATATTGTAAATTACACTATGAAAATTTTGAAATGACGCATATTTTAGTGAAAATTAAACTCGGGAATTTGATGCCCAAATTTTCACGATTTTTTATGCACTTCATTTAATAAATTCCGAGTTTAAGTTATCAAACAAGAAAATTGTCAATTTCTCCTTTTAAACTCCCGACTTTTTAGGTAAATTTCAAACCTCATCCAAACGGAGGGTAAAGAAACCCAGAGGAAAGAGAAAACAAACAGTACATATGTTTTGTTTCTTTTATTTACTATTATTTAAAGTCCCAAGCTCCTCAGGAGGTCTTCCTTACAACAAATTACCCACCTAAAGCAATTCTCCTCAAGAACCAAACCAATACTGTAAAAACAAAACAATCAATGATGAAAGGACAACCCCTTAAATGTGAACTCTCAAGAGGACAAAAGAAATCTCACATGTGGTGCCAAAACAATTTCCACAAAACAAAGACTCAAAAGTCAAGCCAGGAAATTGAAGAAACGATGAGGAAATCCCCGAGAAAAAGCTGATGTTGAACACGTCCAATACCCATAAATGCATTGCTTCTTGACTTGAAGTCAAACACGTATATGTTTATTGCTCAACCATTTGATCACGTGGCCTGTCCATAGATAGATAGCTCTCCAGCTTTCACTTTCACAGATGATTCTTTAGCTAAGGGCATCTCCAGTCATAGGGTTAAATATAGTTCAGAGTTATAAATTTAGCCTTCCAAAATATTAATTTTTTAAAGAATAGTGTAGGGCTAAATTTTTCCATCTCTAGCCATGCATGGCTATATTTTAGAGTCCTTCATATTTTATTATTTTGAGAAAAACTATGGTACAATACTCATACATACGTTGATAACATTTAAAAAGGCTATTTAAAAAATTAAAAAAAAATCCTAACGGCTAGCTAACGTCAGCGCGCCTTTAATATTGGATGTTGGATATGCATTTGCACGAGATGTTTCGTGCTCTTGCCCACACTTGATAATTTCTCTTTTTGAGAAGCACGTGCATGGGGCCCATAAAAAAATTTGGCCTAGGCCAAAGCTGGGTTACAATTGGCCTGATTAAAGGGCTAAAGGGCCAAATGTGGCCCTCCAAATTTAGCCAAATCACATTTGGCCAAAAGAAATTTCAGCCCATGGCTGGAAATGGATTTTGCATTATTTTAGGGCTATATTTGTCCTATGGCAAATTGACTTGAAGTTTCGTAGCACCTAAATTTAATGGCAAATTGACTTGGCCTTTTTTCTTTTGTTTCGAATTGACATCAATGTTAATTGCAAGGAGAATTTTCTGCAATGAATATTTGGTTGCATTTACACTTGTTTATTAATCAGATCTGAGTTCTTGACTTAAGTTATCTGGAGTCTGAAAATACTTCTTTATTGATCAATATGTCAATAAATATTATCCCTTCAAATAAACAAAAGGGTTGGAAATGAAAACAAAGGATTGTGTGGAGATCCATTGCTATTTGTTTTGGCAGACTTGGGAAGTGGGTTGGTAATGAAAACAAAGGTTATGCATGCATCATGTTAATTTTTTTGTTCTTTTCGTCTTGTTCCTTTCTTCTACCTTGGTCCGTGTCTTCTCTTTCTAACTTTTTTTTTTTTTTTTCCTAAAGTCCCACTTAATATTGAACATGATTTGTTTGAGAGATTGAACAATCAATTTACTGTTTGGCAATACTAAGAAAACTATCCTGTCTAAAACCAAATGGCTGCCTTTAGCAATATAACGTGTGAACCTAATCAGCCATAAGCCTCTTGGAATTCAACTTGATCAATTAAAGACCAACCCTTTTTTCAAACACTTATTTTGGCTAGACTTACTAGTTTTTACTATGGAAAATTATAAAGTCCTCACCCGTCTGAGGCAAGAAAAGAACTTTTTTAGGAGATATTCCTCACCCAATAAATTCACAATCACTTGATCAAAGTCAATAGCTTGGGGATCAAGTTATTACATTCAATAGTCTGTTAGGGTTTTTAACATTCAAGTTATTACATTCAATAGCCTCTCTGACAATAACTTCAATTACTCTCAAATTCCATCTAGCATAAGAAATTTTCCAAGCCTCACTCATCTTGACCTCTCTGCCTCTGTCTTTTCTGGTCAAGTCCCATCTGAAGTCTCACACTTGTCCAAGTTGACATACCTTGATATGTGTTGCAATCTTGAAATTGAAACATCTTCTGATGATCCTCAGGGATTGTTGAAACTTCAACCATCCAATATGAGAAGTCTAGTTCAAAATTTAACTAGTCTAGAAACTCTCTCTCTTAGTTTCATTAACATATCTTCGATCATACCTGTTTCCTTGACAAATTTATCATTTTTGACATCCCTTACCCTCAAGGAATGTAATTTGTTTGCTGAATTCCCAGTGAGAATTTTCAATCTACAGAACTTAAAAGTTCTTAGTGTGAGATACAACCAAGATCTTACTGGATATTTTCCTGAATTTAATCGAAGTAGTCCTCTAATCTTACTGAAAGTTGCTTATACTAGGTTTTTCGGACAAATACCTTCCTCGTTTGAAAAGCTTAATTCATTGCAAGAGTTGGACGTAGCTCAATGCAATTTTTCTGAAGGGTTGGTTCCATCTGCACTTGGTAATCTTAGACAGCTCACTTATCTAGACATTTCAGCAAACAAATTTGGAGGTCCAATTCCTGATTCCTTGGCCAACCTTACCCAATTGACTGTGTTTAGGATAAGTACGAGTTATTTAACTGGTCCAATTCCATCTTGGCTAGGTAATTTTAGCAAACTAGTTTACCTAGATTTTGCTTTTAATAGGTTGATTGGTTCAATTCCTACCTCATTTTCCAATCTCAAGAACCTCGAGATCCTTTATCTACATTCAAATAACCTGAGTGGTGTAGTGGAGTTTCAAATGTTTCAGAAGCTACAAAATCTATACCAACTCCAATTGAATCGGAACAATTTGGAATTTGTTACCGAATCCAATATTATTATGAATGCAACTCTTCCACAGTTTAGTATTTTGGGTTTGAATGAATGCAACTTAAGAGAGTTTCCATCTTTCTTAAGATATCAGACAAATTTGGAGCGGTTGGACCTGTCGAGAAACAAAATCCATGGCCAAGTACCGAACTGGATGTGGAACATAAGCAAGGAAACTCTCATATTCTTGGACATTTCTGAAAATTTCCTTTCAGATGAACTTCCAGTTTTCATACCCTGGGTTAACCTACTATGCTTGAGGCTTTCGCTCAACAATTTTCATGGACGATTACCGATCCCTCCACCATCCCTGCTAGAATATGGAGCTACCAACAACAATTTTACTGGAGAAATTTCACCATTGCTTTGCAATATGAGTTCTCTTCGGTACCTTGACTTGTCGAAAAATAACTTGAGTGGCATGCTTCCTCAGTGTCTTGGAAACTTTAGTGATGGTCTAATCCTTTTACTTCTTGGAAGCAACTCCTTTAATGGTATGATGCCTCAATCATACAACAACAGAAGCAGTTTGAGGATGATTGATGTTAGTCATAACCAATTGCAGGGCCAATTACCAAAATCGTTGGCGAATTGTGTGAAGCTTGAGTATCTGGTTCTGTCAAACAATCAATTCAGTGATGTTTTTCCCATTTGGTTGGGGACTCTTCCAGAGTTAAAACTTTTGGCAATGCGCCATAATCGCTTCAACAGTGTAATAGGGCAGTCTAGAACAAATGTTGACTTCCCCAAGTTACGCATTCTTGATTTGTCTTTCAACAATTTCACAGGTGAGATTCCACCTTTGTTTCCAGATATTACTGTAAACAAGTCAACATATATGTCCATAGACGTAGTCTATCAAGTCAATGGTTTTTATATTGTTCAGAGTGTTGCTTACTCAATCACAATAGCGATTAAGGGTTTGGATTTGTACTATTCAAAGATTCAAGAAGGCTTTGCAACAATTGATATCTCAAGCAACAAATTTACAGGTAAGATTCCAGAATTCATTGGGGACCTTAAGGAGCTCCACTCACTCAATATTTCCAGTAACATTCTCACTGGTTCAATTCCATCATCCTTGGGGAGCTTAAGGAATCTTGAATCATTGGACCTTTCAAAGAACAAGCTCTCAGGACAGATCCCCCAACAACTGACGCAGCTTACATTCCTTGGGAACTTTAATGTGTCTCACAACAATCTCACAGGTCCTATACCGCAAGGAACCCAACTTACTTCATTCAACAGCACTTCATATGAGGGAAACCCAGGATTGTGTGGAGATCCATTACCAAATAAATGTGGAAATCGAGAGGCCCCTCAACAGCCATTTTCAACTGAAGAAGACAGTGATTCAGGCTCAGCTCGAACTCTTGAATTTGATTTGATATTTGGTTTGGCTGGAGTTGGAAGTGGGTTGGTAGTGGGAGTGGTTCTTGCAGATGTCGTGGTCACAAGAAGGCAGGAGTTGTTTCTTAAGATCGTTGGAATGGTCAGGCTAATGATACGGAAATGGAAGAGCAGGAGATGCAGAAATTGAATTTGTTATAAGGTCATGTAGCCCAGTTTCTTATTAGATTCGTCTTATTAACTTTTTAATTTGACCCCAAAAAAAATCACCTTCAGTACGTCCATGATTAAGTGACAACATTTCAATTGAACTGCATGGAATCCACTAGTTCTATGAATGATGAAGTGATAATCCACTAGTTCTATGAATGATGAAGTGATAATCATTTAGGTTGGAAGTCTTGGTAAACAAAGAGAAGGGAATGCTTTCCTTTACAAAATATTAGTGTATTATTTACTATTTAGGAATCGGGGTAAGCAAGAATGAGAGTAATGAAGAATCGGTAAGCATGAATCAGAGTCAACATTTCAATTGAACTGCATGCTTACCAACTATTAGGAATCATAATGAAAAATAACTCCGATTCTAAAGAATTGGAATCAAAATAAATTTGATTACCAAAACACCCTTCTACAAAAAGAAATTTTATTTGGTTAAACTACTTATGCAAGTTTTCAAATGACAAAATGTAATAATTAACCAACTTTTTATATATCATAATGATAAAATAGAATTTAATATTTGTAAAAAAAATTATTCTTTTTATAGGTTTAATTATTTACTTCCAATATATCTAAATATATAAAATTATAAAAAATAATTTAAAATCCAATGCAATATTTTATTGCATGCAACATTCTATAGCAAAAAAAAAAAAAAAAAAA
>NW_018921414.1:0-14949 GCF_002207925.1 Prunus avium
CCTTAGATTGATCTGATGGCTATAAAGTGAACCCCTTATAACTTAACACTTATAAGTTTCCACTCACTATAGAATCGGCCCCCAACATGTGGTGTTGACATGTTGGGCTTGAATGTTTATCTTTACCCAATACGTGGTGTTTACGTGTTGGGTATGAATGTTTGACTTCGATGTGGACTAGGCTCCACATGTGGCTCACTATGTGATGGTCTCATATGAGGGGCCGTGTTGAAGAATATAAAGTCTTACATTGGAAACTTGAATAAATTACAACTTATAATAAGTAGTTCCACTCTTAATAAAACTAAGGCATGTTGAGATAAAACCCCACACCTACTAAGCTTTGTAGGTGTTTAAGTTGGGGAGAATATCGGTGTTGCTAGTAATGGGCCGCATGCCGTCTCTCTAAACTTTAACATGGTATTAGAGCGGGCCGGTTGACTGGGCTCGATTAAACCCAAATCAGACAAAAAACCCAAATTGAACCAAAATCAAACAAACCCCAAATTTTTTATTATAAAAGGGGACTGATGTTGAATTGGTTGCACGTGTGGCCCACTAAAAAGTGGTCCCATGTGAGGAGGAGTGTTGAAGAATACATAGAGTCCCACATCGGAAACTTAACAAAATAGAAAGTTCCATATAATAAATGGTTCCACTCCTAATAACATCGAGACCTTTTGTATAAAACCCCACACCTGCTAAACAGGTGGTTAAGATGGGGACAATATCGATGTTGCTAGTAGTGGGCCATGGCTTCGTTCCTCTGAAATCTTAACAACTTAAACTAAAACACATGATTGAATGATTTTGAATTATATTTCATATTTCTCCATAAGGATGATATATATACAAGTACAAGTTGACTTTCCTACAAGGAAAAGTAATTAGCTATGTTTGTACCATATCTGACCCTCCACTCATCTAATGACACGTGGATCAGAGAAACTCTCCAAGTGCCCAAGGCTCCACACAATCGGCATCGGCAACCTATGATATTGTCTCAAAGCATCAAACAGTCGCTACAGGCCCAGCAGAGTCTACAATCGGTACCCCCTACTGATTCTGCAGAATCAACCTTGAAGTACCCGCCCGAAATATCTAAAGACTCGTGTCAACCTCATAGGGCCCTCCCATGAGTCCCACATCGAAATTAAGTACTAAGAGCATACAAAATGCCCTCTATAAAGAGGCCCATTCACTACAATACAAGGGTAAGAATTTTTAGCTTGACTTTTATACTAATATATTGTCAACAGCAAAAGCTCTTAGAAAACAAACTTACTTTGGCATCGGAGGGTCTTAGGCTGGTTCCACATTGGTTCCATAGACCTTACGAGTCTCGGCTTCCTTCTATTCAGGATCAGCATCCAAGGACAGAAGGAATCTGCATCCAACGCTCAATTGATCTCTCGATTGTCCACATCACTTGTAAGTTGCACTCATCTCTATCTGTTCAGTTTTAGTGCCAACAAGCTAATTACAAGGAATCCTAACTAGGTAACTACTCTTATTAGGTAACGTGAATCGCATCAGGAAATTAGGGCTCACACCAACACTCCCCCTCAAGTTGGTGCATAGATATCTCCTATGCCCAACTTGTTAAGTGATGAAAAACCTTTGCTGACATCGCATGTATTAAGACATGCGCCAGCTATTCTTTTGACCTTATACTTCAACATCCTTAGTTCTGTCATGTTGAACTGGATTATTTGCTATCTCCCTAACAGCTTGATTGTCACAGTAAAGCTTCATGACTTTATGTGGTGGAAAACCAATTTCAGACAGGAGCATCCTTAGCCAAAGAAGCTCACAAACTCTCTATGCCACATCCCGGTATTCTGCCTCAGCTACAGATCGAGCCACTACATTATGCTTTTTACTTACCCATGTAACCAAATTACCCCCAATGAAAGTGAAGTAACTTGATGTAGAAGTCTATCTGTTATATTGCCTGCCTAATCTGCATTTGTATAACCCTTGACATCCAAATGTCCAAGTTTTTTGAATATCAAGTCTCTGCTTGGAGCTTTCTTCAAATAACTCAAAATCCTCATAACTGCTGCTAAGAGATACTCACTAGGATAATGCATGAACTGGCTAAAAACACTAACCGCATATGCGATGTCTGGTCTAGTGTGCAAAATATAAATTAGTCTTCCTACTAACCTCTGATGTCTCTCCTTGTTGGTTGGCACTTGATCATGATAGATTTCTAAGTGATAATTCTGCACAATAGAGGTTTCAGCTGGTGCACACCCTAACATACCAGTCTCTGTCAATAGGTCTAAAACATACTTCCTTTGCTAGAGACAAATACTAGTAGCAGAGCGAGTTACCTAGATTCCCAGAAAATACTTCAAAGCCCCCAAGTCCTTCATCTCAAACTCTGAGGCTAAGTACTTTTGTAATTTACCCATTTCATCAACATCATCACCAATTCCAACCATATCATCTACATAGATTATCAGTAAAGTAACCTTACCACCCACACATTTGATAAATAGGGTATGATTCAGGTTACCTTGATGACATCCATACTTCTTCATTACTTCAGTGAACTTCCATGCTCGCGAAGACCACTTCAAACCATAAAGGGCTTTTCGAAGCCTACACACTTTCCCACTATTATTAGACAACCCATGATTAGGTGGTAGGTTTATGTACACCTCTTCTTCTAGATCTCCATGTAGAAAGGAATTCTTCAAATCGAATTGCTTGAGAGGCCAATCTAAATTAGATGCTAATGACAATAGAACTTGCACCATATTCATTTTCACCATCGGGGCAAACGTATCCTAGTAATCAACTCCATATGTCTGCGTATACCCTTTGGCCACAAGTCTTGCTTTATATCTGTCTATTGTGCCATCAGCTTTGTGCTTAATTGTGTACACCCATCGACATCCAACAGGTTTCTTTCTTTCAGGTTGTTGAACAATTTCCCATGTTCCATTCTTCTGTAAAGCCTTCATCTCCACATTCATTGCTTCCACCCATTTTAGGTCTTGCAAACCTTCTTCCAATCTATTAGGAATTTTAATTCCTTTCATCTGATTGACAAATGCTTTAACTTGGGGAGACAATATGTGTGTAGAGACATAAGCAACAATGTCATATTTTACTTTGCCTTCTGGTGAGAATTTGTCTCGTGGTATTCCCCTGTTTGCTCGTGTAGTTAATTTTTCCCAAAATCAATAATATTTTGAGAAGTACTGTGATCTGAAGAACTTATCTTAGGGATGTTCAGTGGAGCATGAGCGGGTATGTTTAACAGAGAGGGGGTGTTGCTGTTCGGTTCAGCTATTAGGCTGCTCAGTTTGGCTGGGTTGGACTGTTCGGCAACATACGGTTTGGTATAGTGACTGGGCTGCTCAGCTTAGTTGAGGTCAGCGGCTCGGCTAGACCTTGTTTCGGCCCAAGATTTTGCGCTTCTCTCCCCCGTACTTCAAACTAATCATGTGCTTCCCTTACTGCATTCTCCCCCTGAAGGACATGATTGGGCACATCCGATAGAAAAAAAATCTTGTTTCCCACAAACGTAATGTCCATGGTAATATAAAACCAGTGACTGGATGGATGGTAACATCAGTAACCCTTTTGTTGGGGGTGTAAAACCCACAAAGGCACAACGGAGTGCACGGGGATCCAACTTGATCGTATGAGATTTATTGAGATGGACAAACGCCACACAACCAAAAATGTGAGAAGTGAGATTGAGATGGGAATGAAGGGTTAAGAAGGTAGATGACATACTGAATAACTTCAGCCCAAATGGTTTGGGGAACACGCCCCCCAATAAGGAGAGCTTGGGCAGTCTCAAGAATATGATGATTTTTGTGTTTAGCCACACCATTCTGTTCAGGAGTCTGTGGGCAAGTAGTTTCATGGAGATTGCATTTTTCAATGAAAAAGTTTGCGAGTATGTGCTTAACAAATTCACCTCCATTATTCGAGCGAACAACTTTAATCGAATAAGAATATTGAGTTTGAATCATCTGGTAAAAATTCTTGAATAAAGAACCAACTTTATATAAAGCCATGTTAACCGAGTATAATCATCAATGAAGATCACGAGCCACCAAACACCAAAGACAGTAGTAATCAGATGGACCCCAAACATCTGAATGGATTAAATTAAAAGGAGCTGTGCTTTTATTCAAACTAGGTGGATAAAAAGTTCAGTGACTTTGTGTAAGAATACAAGTCTCACACTGAAAATAATTTTTTTTTACTCCACTAAATAAAGATGGAATCAAAGACTACAAATAACCCAAGGAAACATGGCCCACCGCTGATGCCATAACCAAATCTTCTTATGCTTCTCACTGACAATGCCCCAAATAGGGTGAACACGACCCGATGCAATGTCATCCACATAATAAAGCCCCCCTCTCTTAGTACCATGCCCAATGATCCCCCTGGTCTAACTATTTGGTAATGTGCCCGAAAAATAATAAATTATGGGATAAAGAAGGAATAAGTAAAATTTTATGTAAAGAGAGGGTATGAGTAAGAGTAATAGAACCAGCCCTAGTGACTAAGTTAGATTCTCCGTTGGCAGTAACCACACTTGTTTTGGTAGGAGCAGTTATAGAATGGGAAAAAGATTTATCATAGGTTATATGATCAGTAGCACCATAATTGATAATCCAACCTGTATTTTGCTGGTTGGAAAGTACCAATGCTTTACCTTAATTTCCTTCATAGTCAGCAGTTTCTGGAATTGATAATTGAGAGAGAACAGTAAGAGAATCATCAAGGGAAGGAGCTGTTGTGGGCGAGGTCGGGATACCCGAGGTAGCGTCGGAGAACGGGCCTATGGAAGGCTGGCCGGTTGCGGCTACAGCAACTACACCACTCTCACCATTCTTTATCTTTGCCTATGCAACCTTTCATTGCTTCTGGCGTTCAAGGAATCATTCCAGAAACCCATTTTTGTGAAAACACATTACCTCTGTATGATAGTTACCATTGCAGTAACTGCAATGCATGATTTGTTTTAACTCAGGGGTTGGATGAGGAAAAGAAAAAATAGCAGCATAGGCTTTGGAAATGATAAGAGCAGAGGATTTAGGCTTTCCATCCTTCTTGAGCATCGTCTCCCGGCTTTGAGCCTCTATACGAACAAAAGAAAATGACTCCTCCAATTTGGGCAATGGACTCAACCTCAACAAATCTCCTCAAATTTTATCAAACTCATCATATAGACCTGCAAGAAAATCATAAATACAGTCTTTCTGTATCTCAGCTTGTCGAATCTTCACATCATCAGGGCACTTCATGTTGATTGGACAACTACAGTCAAGTTCCAACCAAACGCTCTTGTGCTCAGCAAAGTATGAAGTAATATCGTGACCCGCTTGAGTAATACAGGTTGCTTTGCACATTAATTGATAAATTTGCGACTCATCAGACGCATCATAATACATATGGGCTGCACTTTCTCAGACATCTTTAGTGGTTGGTAGATCCAAGAATTATTCTACCAAATCTATTTCCATGGTTTTTATTAACCATCCTTTAACAATTGAGTCCTTAATACACCATGATTCAAAGCCCGGAGCATCCTCCTCCACTTGAGCCACCTTCTCTGTCTAATAACCTCTTTTTCCTTGGCCTGACACATGAAGCAACATCATCTTCGACCAAGTGATATAGTTCTTTCCATTCAACCATATGCTGTACAGGGCAGCGAAATTATCATTGTGAACTGTAGCAGTTGGTTGTGGCATAGCAAGAGTTTTGCGGGTCTTTGAAGCACTGGATTTGGCAGCTGTGGTTGGGCTGTCGAGGGTATCTTCGAAAACCATGGAGGACAAAGAACGAGTTTGGATGGATTTGCTGTTTTAGAAGTTTGCTGCACTAGGTTTGTGACAACTCGGGTTTGGCCATTGTTTTGCGATAGCTAGGTTTTTTTGTTTTTGGTTGTCGTGGACGGTAGATGCTACCGATGGGCTAGGTTTTTTGTGTGTGTTTTGTTTCGAGAGACCGGTGTTAGTCGGCTCTAATACCAACTTAAACTAAAACACAAGATTGAATGGTTGTGAATTATATTTCATATTTCTCCATAAGGAGGATATTTATACAAGTATAAGTTGACTTTTCTTACAAAGAAAAGTAATTAGCTAATTACATGGAATCCTAACTAGGTAACTACTCTAATTAGGTAACGTGAATCACACTAGGAAATCAGGGCTCACGTCAACAATATCCCAGTCAAACAAAGTAGGGAAAATTTTCAGATATGTATTCTTCCCCAATATGGAGGTATTTATAAGGAAGTACAACCGTAAATAGGAAATAAATCTAAACTACAATAGAAAATAAATCTTAATTATAATAGGACTAGACAAATAGGTAAGTAACAAAAAAAATCCTAATATAGTAAGGAACCAAAATCCTAACTAAGTAAGGACTCGCCAACACTCCCTCTCAAGTTGGCGCAAAGATGTTTCCCATGCCCAATTTGACAAGCGAGTCATAGAACACCATAGTCGACATTAACCAAATCGAACAACTGTAGAGAAGGTCTTGTCATAAACCATGAGTGAAACAACTGACAAACCAAATAAAAGTTTGCAGCATAAGCACAAGAGCAAACCCTAACAAATAGGGCACATAACAAAACACAGAAACCCTATGAGCACGGTAGTAGGTAAGGCAGGACATAGAAACCTTGTGAGCACGACAGAAGGGTCCATTCAATTTGAATTCCAAGAGTAGGTTGGTGGATGATTCAGTATGAATTAGTACAATAGGGGTATGAGAAGCAATAGATGAAGTAGAACCAGAAGCAGGTGAAGAAATAAAGGGGGATTCCTTCTAATTCAGTCTCTTCATTCCCCCTCTCCCTTTAAAGAGAATGGGTTATCATAGCCAGGAAATAGGCAACATCTTCATACGTCAAGGTAATGGGGGATACGTTAATAAACATATAATTTCCACTCCCCCTTCCCCCTTGAAGAGAAGGGGAGGAGAGCACTTAAATTGCAAAGAGAACGCAAACACAGGTCACAAGAGAACTTGGGATTTCATTTGACTAAAGTTGCTTAAACTTCTCAATTTTCAAGAATTCCTTCAATCTGTAATACACATAACTTATTTTTGGCCTTTCAGTTGGTGTTTTGACACACAAGCCAAAGCAGTTTCTATAGTTGTCTGCACAGAAGAATACTTGTATGTCCCTTGTACTATTGAATCTACTATGCTTTCAATTTCCATTCTCTCAAACTCAGCCCTCACCCAATCAGATTAAACTTAGCCCTCACCCAATCGGAGACGTTAACATGGACAGGTTCTACATCTCTTATTATTGCTGATCTGCTAGTTATAAGCTCTAGCAAGACAATCCCAAAGCTGTATGCATCACTCTTTCTAGTGAGTTGTCCAGTTGTGCAATATTGAGAATCCAGGTACCCATACCTCTGAGGTCTGTTAATGCATGAGTAGCTATTTTAGTTTCAAGAGCTTTAGAAATTCCAAACTCAGCTATCTTGGCTTGCAGTGTCTCATTTAACAAGATGTTGGAAGGCTTCAAATCTCTGTGCAGTATTGGCGGTTTGCAACCATCATGTAGATATTCCAATCCTTGTGCTGCATCTACCACAATTTGAAGTCTCTGCTTCAAATTGCCATCCCAATGTATTCGTAAACAAGTGCCATAGTGTCACCTTCGTCATAGTAGCCAATGAAAGAAACCAAGTTTCTATGATGAACTCTCATTAATAACTTAACCTCATTTTGAAATTCTTTTGAGCCTTGTTATGATGATAAATTCAGTATTTTCACGACAACTCGAGTATTATTTTCCACACTAGACAAATAAGTAAATAACCAAATATTCTAACATAGTAAGGAACCAAAATCCTAACTAAGTAAGGACTCGCCAACAATCCCTATGTAGTTATTCTTACTTTGCGAAGGTTATGACTTTCAAATCTCTGAAGCGATAATCTAACATCTTGAATATCATGACGTTTTTGCCTATGCAAGAGGCAATGGATTGCTCTTCATCTATATGCTCGAGGGAGTACTTGCTAGGCTCCTTTAAGCGGTTGACTTCTTGTCTCTGTCTATGGCAAAAGGTCTTACCGTACAGATCAGCCTCATTCGTTGCTAATTGTATGACTTCAATAATGGAATTTGCGTGTGCAGTATTCCTAGGAGAAGAGCCAACTTTGGTATATTTTGGTGGCCATTCTGTTGGGCTTTTGCTTTCTTGATGACTAGAGCTTGAGTTGATTTCATGATTCCCAAGTCTCCTTAGGAGTCTCCTATACATGTTTCTGGACTTATGAATCATCACCATGGGTTCTAGGTTGACCTGTAGACGTGCCCACAGGGAAAATAGGTCTTGCAACACCTAGAGGTCGAAGTGGTGAACAATTCTTGTTAGGGTCATCCCAAGAGTGGGCTATCTCCTTCATGGGCCTTCCTCGCATGACTTCCTTTATCTTTGTTTTGTCTAGCATTAATCCAGAGCACTCGCTCTCCTCTACCTTCATTCTGAACATCAGTCTATTCATTCTTGCAAAAGTAAGACGATGGGATGTTCGAGATATGAGCCTTTGGAAGGTGAGGCTCTTTTCCATTCTTTAACAATAGGTCGATTAGGGTATGTAATGACTAGTTTTAGGTTTTGGCTAGGCACTACGACCAAGATTTGAGGAAATCTTGGTTCTGCTTTAGCCAAGGATCCTGCTTTTGATTATCAACATTTGAGGTTTGTCCAACCTAAATGTTTCTTGATTTATTGGCTCGAGTACTGGCT
Organism: Prunus avium; assembly: GCF_002207925.1. Next base: position 8,774 of record NW_018921414.1, read on the forward strand.
ATATTAGTAGATTTCTAGAATTATTGTTGGTAAAATTGTTTGTTTGTTTGTGTGGAAAGGACTGCTATAACTATATAGGTACTTTCATTGAGCATGTACAAATATAGTTACTTTATTGAGCAAGTACTATATACCTAGCAAAGATAGATACTAATAATGGGCCATGATTAACTATGAGATGAGAATCAATTGGCTTTTTCTTTGGTTTCTTCTTCTTCTTAATTAATGGAGCATTTATTGCTTCTTTTCCAATGAAAGAATTGATAGAGGACGGCGGTGGCAAAGAAAAAGAAGTGAAATCTTGACCAATTCGTATAGAAGTCAAGGGAAGAGTTTTCAAGGAACCAACTCCTGGGGATTTCAGATATAGAATATAAGTGGATTTTTGTGTAACCAGCTCCGGGTATCCGTAGATGGATTTTGAAGAGTTGAGCACAACACTGACCTCAGCTAAGTTCTTGAAATTGTTAATTAGGTGAAAGGGGTAAATTAAAATCCTAATGGACAGATCTAAGACAACAATGATTAATTGTTCCTAGTAACAATATGACTAGTCAATTACTAGTCATAGGCCTATGAACAAATAAGCCCAGCGCAGATTCATCACAAATCAAATATAAGAACCTGCAAGCCTAAAAGATAACTACATGACAACCCAGGCACTCAGAAAGATCCATCAATCTTTGTGCTAGCAACAACTAGAGTGAAAGGTGTGTGAACATTCATCAACATTTCAGAGATAATATATACAGTATGACTAGTCATAAAATCTAGAACAACACATAAAAAATGTACACCCAGAAACCCACCATTAGGAAAAACTGGGGGTCATCACTCCGACCAGGCAATCCACTAAGTCAAGGAGATTCTTACAAAAAATGTAATCACAAGCTCAAAAAAAATCCTAGGTCCATTTAGGAAATGAGTACTACCTCCCTGTGCAACCTTCTTCTCCAAACTTAGTTGAGCTAGTAGTTTGTCCTTCATGGAAATGGCAGCTAGTCCATAAGCTTCTTCACCCCATGGCATCACAACTCAACTCTGGATCGAATAGAACAAATGAAATATAGATTCTGAGATGAAAAAGGGTCAATTAATTCAAGAAACCATCCTCTTGAAGAAATCAACCAAGAATCTAATCTTGACTAAAGAAGATGATCTAGTCATAATGAACCTAGATGTAGACTGAATAAGATGCCTAGTCGTGACTGAACCTAGATGCAGATTTTAAAAAGCACAGCAGATTTCAAAGAATAATTTTCAAAATCATATAATGAAAACTTAGACCTCACCAAATAGAGAATGCAAAGTAAAAGTTTTACTCTAAAAAATTCTCAATGAGTGAAGTAGATTTCAAACACATAAGAAGATTTCAAAAATGATTTGAAAACCTCATTTCAAAAGCCATGAACACTCTCAGACAAACCAAAGAGAAAACCAAGTTTTCCAAAATGGTGTGAATGAAAGAGATGAGAGATAAAAACTTTGATGTGCAAAGCTATGGTCAGATTTTCTAAAAACGAAGTAGCTTTCAAAATGAAATCTTGAAAACCCATTTCTATGCCATGAACACTCTCAAACAAACTAAAGAGAAAACTAAGTTTTCCAAAATGGTGAAAATGAAAGTGATGAGTGATGAAAACTTTGTATCACTGAACAAAAGTTTGGGAAATGAAATTTCAATGAAAGCCCCAAAAAGAATTCAAGAACTCATGAACTCTTATCCCAAAAATCAAAACCTAATTTATGCACAATCTCTCATTAGAACTCTCTGTCTCTAAAACCCATAAGAAAAATGTAAAAGAGTTAATGAGTCCAGACCAATCAAAGCCATTTTGGTAGGTTAAAAGGACACTTGGCAGCCAATGATTGGACTTATAATAAGCAAAATCATGTGCCTTGGTTAAAAATCCCGTGCTGGAAATATGACTAGTCATCTCGACAAAGTATATGGATGCAAATGCTGATTTTCCTAATGATGCCCATTATAAATGAATGCACAAATTATCTTGGTTTTGTAGCCTCATAAGCTCTTCAATTTACTTCAACTTTGTAGCAAATACCCAATGCCTAATTTCTAAAGATGAGCTAAGAGAAATTACATGAAAGTATACATTTGGCAAGGAAGCCAATTCTAACAATCCTAAATCTAACATATACGGGTTGGGTTACGGGTTGAAACCAAAACTTAAAATGGGCTTAATTTTGAGCTAAACAGACCGAACTGTCCAACTTGATCACAAAAGGATTGAGTTGAGTTGGGTTTGCCAAATAATGAGTGGGTCTTGGGTTATGGTTCAAGAAATCGTAAACTGCTATATATAAGGTTGGGTTATGGATTGGGACCGAAACCGACCCAACCCAACCCATGCCCATGAAGGAAACATGCATCCAATGCTTAGGAAATGAACTTTAGCCACAACCTATACAACAAAAACATTCTAAATGGCGAATTCATTTTGTTTATACTAGTTGAGCTAAACCTTTTTCATTTTAAACCAAGCATCTTAGCCTAGTCTCTTTGAACACAAATAGAAAAAGGAAAAAGGGAATAGATCTTTACCCTTGATGACATTTTCTTGATTTCTCAAGGATGAACACCTTTGTTGGAAAGGCCTTTTGTTTCTCTTGATTTTGACTCATTCACCTTAAGGCTCCAAGATTGGAGTCCTCTACCTCACCACACCAAATGCTCCTAGAGATGAAGACAAGGCAATCAAGAAGTATGGATGCTACTCTACTTCTTGATTTGACCAATTTTTGGTTTATGGAAGATAAAGATGATCACTCATGAACCAAAGTAGGAAAACCAAAAACACTAGCTAGGTTTTCTCCAACTTTTAGCTTATATAGGACAACACAAAAGGGCAATGTGTGGGTATTTGGGGCTCCATTTGGTCCATGGGTCATGTCATCTTATGTCATTTATCCCTTGGGCCCAATCGCCTTTTGGGCTATTTTGTCCCTTTCCTTTTAAATCATATTTAAAAGCCCAATCCAATATTTCTTTATGTCAATATTAATTCCATAATTAATCTTTTAAGTTAAATTATCAATTGCTCTGGTCAACATGTTGACTTTTGACCTTTGACTTTGACATTTGATTATCAACCATTGACTTGTGTCTCCTCATTTCATTTCTCCTCATTTGTACCTCTAATCACATTCTTTGGGTGTGCAGATCCTTAGGTTCCCTTTAGCAAGGTAATGGGTTGACTCAACTCCTTAGAGATGATATACACATTAAATTCCAAAATTTAATTCTTCATATTAATAGAGGTTAATTGAAACCTTTTAGGACATCCACAAACCATGGTTGTCGCCTAGCAGCAAGTCACGATTATCCAAGCTAAATAAGACGTTGTGAAAGAACCTATTCAAATTGCAAATCCGTGCAATTGAATCCTTCTCTTATGTCAATACTCCTTATTCCCATATTAGATCATGGAATCCGATTGTCAATATCCTAAAATGAATCATTCATTTTAGATGATTATCCTGGTAAGATTTGAAGACTTCTTCTTTCAAGTCTCCATGTATGCAATCTTATTACATAGCTCTCATATTCACTCATGTATTCCTTGGACTATGATTGTTCTACATATTGAAAGATAACATAGGATGATTTAATGTATAAAACAACATTTCTTGCCCATTGATAACATAATATGTCTTTTATTAAAGATGTTCTTAACTCTAACTATTACATAATTAGTTGGCTTTAAGGACATATTTCTAACAGCCTACCCCTAGATGCATATAGTGTTTGAGTCAACTTTATCTAAAATTTCAGTTTTTCATTACCGCGCCTACAATCTCAATCCACACACATTAATGCATTTATAAGGAATTGTTATCAATCACTAGTACAATAATTGTAATAGACGACGAATTGCCTAAACATTGTTGTCTTATTTTGCCAGAAGACAATTTGTTCTAAAACTGTCATCTATTGTGGTGTAAAATGCTTGATATATCTAGTTGTTAAAATGACCATCTTTTAAGGACAACGGCTTTTTAACCGTCGTGTGTCTTATTTGCATCAATGGCAAAATCTTGAAAGCATTGTTGTGAGGCGGAGCATAAGTAAACTAGGTCTTAACCCCCCCAAAAAAAAAAGTCTAATGCATCTTTGACCCAAAAAAAAGAAAAGGATTTAAACATTGACTCCAAAAAACAGATTTAGACATTAACTCCAAAAAAAAGTCCAAGGCATGTTTGAAAGTGTATGAGAATTAAAATAGTCCAACTAATGCAATGAAACAAACAACCAAAAGAAAGAAAGAAAGTGTAAACCCACAAGTATCACTCCAAAAAACTCTTTACATTAAGACGACAAAAAATAAAGTTTGGAGCTACCATGCTTATGTCATTAAAGTTGGAACTTGTACGTGGTTCATATGATGGTTGCCGTCTGGAAAACAACATCAAATGCGGAGCTACCATGCCATATTTATATTTTTGCATGTATTGCTATGAAGTTTGAAGCTTGTGGCTCATGCGGTGGTGGAGTATCCAACATTGTGGTGAGAAAGCTTGGGCTTTGATGCTATCCAAGGAGTGAGCTTGGCATGATTTTGAGCGGCTTGGTCTTTGCTTGGCATGGGCAGTAGGAGAATATTTGTTAGAATTAATTTCCTGCATATCGAAAACCCAAAATTTGAATAGCAAGCCGTGTAAGATAAAAGTTATCCTAATTAATAACCCTAATCTCAAGCTGCAGCCACAGACCCGATCAAGACACCCTAGATATTCCAATAATATCAAGGACATCTCAATAAGCAGGAAAAAAAAAAAAAAAAAACTTTCTTGTAACGGGGATAACATTATTTTGCTTTCCCCGACCAATAATATAATGACATGTGGAAAAGTTTTCCCTCGTGTCATTGCGCTATTGGTCGGGGATTATTAGAGACGGACTTACTCTTTTGTGAAGATGAAATGTCCCACATTGGAAAGTTAAGAAACCTAGCAAGGGCTTATAAGGAGTTGGGCTACTCCCCTCATTGCCAATTGTGACATTTTCCTTAGTAGCACATGGAGTCACATTTTGCATGAAAGTCTCTCTCCTCGACAAGAGGTCATGGATGAAACACGCCACCTCCTAGTCTAGTAGTTGTTGCTATTCTTTGTCACTACATGTGTAGTATAAAGGACAATGTCTCCTCAACAGCTATAACATGGCTTCTTTACAAAACAACACGTGTTTTTTTTTTTCTTTCAACTCCTTTAACTCAAGTCTTTTGCTGGTTTTATTTCCCCACTCCCATTTTCTCCACTTACACTCCCTTTTGCTTTTTAATACTTTTTAATCAATTTGTTCTTTCTTTTTCCTATTTTACCGTTATCCCTACATTAATTTCTTTTTACTTCACTTTTATATTAGTTCTTTTTCTTTATACTAAATTTTCCAACTTGCACCCCATTTTCAGTTTTTTTTTTCCTTTAATCGAGTAAGAAATTAAGTTTTTTTTTTCCTACCAAAATTCTTAAATTATAAGAAGGAAAAAAGAAAGAAAGAAAAAACAGCCGGAGAGAGGAAGAAGAAGGGGAAAAGAAAGAAACAGCTAGAAAACCAGCAAAAGACTTGAGTTAAAGGAGTCGAAAGAAAAAAAAGAAAAAAAAACACACGTTGGGGAGGAATGGCTCATGATATCTCAAACTTTTGGCAGTCCTACCTTCCTTTTCTGCATACTTTCCCTTCTCATGATATTTCTCTTCACTAATATTATCAAGGGCTTGTCCAATATAGATCCTACATTTTCTATTTCCTAGACATATACCCATCACTCTATAAATCTATGTGTAAAACCCAATTTCAAATTTAAATGACCAGTAGGATATAAGAGGTCGTAGTATTCCTATATTTTTACATCGTTGCCACCAAACTTCATATTTTATTTATAATTTATTTCAAGCATTTCATTAACTTTCATAATTGTAATTAACACTCCCTATTAATAGCATATCAATCACCCCTTTTCTTTTGGTTGTCATTCCCTCTCACATACCGTCCCCTAAAATTGCAAACCAAAAAAAATATCTGTAAATTACACATCCAATAATGTACCTATAAAAAAATATAAATATAAATATATACATATAACATATAGGTATATTATTTAAATAAAATATAGGTATATTATTTACCAAATTTAAATAAAAAAAAAAAAAAA
>NW_018921414.1:48012-85615 GCF_002207925.1 Prunus avium
AATCACATCAATATGAAATTCCAGAGAAGATTAGGAAGAATTAGGAGAGGGAGGTTAACTTAGGGTTAAACATAAATATTATAATTATATATTTTTATTTATTTAAATATAAACAAATATATTTTCGGGTCAGGTTTTGGGGATGGGGACGCCAATACCATCCCTCTCCATACCCATCGGGGATTTTTCAAGTTCGGGGATCCCCGTACCTGATACCTGTTTGGCCCTGAAATCTCCCCCAACCCAACGGGGACCTGCCCCTGAAGGAATTTTTGCCATCCCTAGGACGACCGCACCGACAACAATTCAAGAGGTCCCTAGCAAGTAGAGCAGGACCGAGCAAGCTAGAAGAAGGACAAGAACGAGCTGCTCAGCGCGCATGCATATGTCACAAGCATCTGCAAGCCCCAGTCAAAGTAGATCGAGTGCCCGTTCAAGATTAGATCCAAGGACCAACATACATGAGAGGTTAGGCCTACGATCAGATGTCCATTCTCGTTTAAACTCAATAAATGGATTCCTAAATAACTAGAAGGATTTGGAGAAAAAGAGAGCCAAAGTGAGATTCATGGACTAAAACTTACCCAAAAAACTCAATTTTCAAGATTTGCCTCTAAGTTGTTTTCCACCATTCTAACACTCCTAGATTGTCCCTAAAGCTTCGAAAACTCTTCTAAAGTTCATACATATCATGGGAACTTATAAAAAACTCAAAATGGAAACAAAATAGTAAACACCCACACTTGAAAAATTGCTCTATCCACCCAACCCGAAATTGAAAGTTCAAAACTCTTGTAATTCAATTTCTCTATCATTCAAGTGACTCAAAATACTCTCCAACGCACTAAAATCACTCAAACACATAATTAAGTTAAAATAAATAAATAATAATTTTTAATTTTTTTTCCTAGATGTTACATAAACGAACCCTAAAATTAACTGACACCCTACTACAAAAGTATTTATTGAATTATTAATTTACCCTAATATCAAAATAACCAAAAAGGATAATTGTGAAACAAATATTATTTTAATAAGTACACCATACTCACCATATTAACCCTAATCAAACGTAGAGAAGTTTTCGTATTGCTTGGTGCCCACCAATGGCGGAGCCTTGTTAAGGCCTGAAGGGGCATGGGCCCCCCCAAAATTTTTAGTCCATTTAATTTTTGCTATTGCTTTCCTACACATTTAGGAAGTCTATATAATAATAAATTGCTTGTGGCCCCCTCACAAAAGAAAAATACTTTCTCTCTCTTTGCAAGTAAAAGAGTAAGTGATTTCAAATAGATATTAATAAAAAATAAAAGTAGCCAATCAAATAATTAAAATCACTCAAACACATGATTAAGTTAAAATAAATAAATAATAATAATAATTTTTTTTTCCCTAGATGTTACATAAACGAACCCTAAAATTAACTGACACCCTACTACAAAAGTATTTATTGAATTACTAATTTACCCTAATATCAAACTAACCAAAAAGGATATATGTAATTGTGAAACAAATATTATTTTAATAAGTACACCATACTCACCATATTAACCCTAATCAAACGTAAAGAAGTTTTCGTATTGCTTGGTGCCCACCAGTGGCGGAGCCTTGTTAAGGCCTGAAGGGGCATGGGCCCCCCCAAAATTTTTACTCCATTTAATTTTTGCTATTGCTTTCCTACACATTTAGGAAGTCTATATAATAATAAATTGCTTGTGGCCCCCTCACAAAAGAAAAGATACTTTCTCTCTCTTTGCAAGTAAAAGAGTAAGTGATTTCAAATAGATATTAATAAAAGAGAGAGAAAGTAGGAAGTAGACTTTTACCCAAATGAAAAAGGATTGGGATTTTAATTTTTGTTCCAATAAGCAAAGTTTAGCATTGACTCAATTATAGATGGTTTTCGAGATAAGAAAGAATGATGAGTGTTATTTTGATACCTAATTGAATAAACAATTTTTTTCTTCCTTTTATTTTTACAAACATTGTTAAGGTTGAAAATTTGAAATTTTTTAATGTCTAATTTGGTTTATATGTTGGCCCCCAACACATAAATTCCTGGCTCTGCCATTGTGCCCACGGAGAACAATGCGGCAAGCACTGGCGGGGGTGCAAGGAAAGGCATGTCAATGCGCTCTGTAAGGAATGGTTTTTTCTTTTGCTTCTCGTTCTCCATCTCCAAGTTTCGTGTTTGTAGAAATTGATGCTTAATTTGATTTTTACAACTAATAAACTGCTTTTCCTTGACTGTGAATGAAATCTTTTCATGGTTTAGCTACACTCTTGAACCCACTTGGCGTTAATCTGTACCCACTCAATGCTCTGCTTCAATGTTCTCGCTATCGAGGGGTTGGGATGGACTTTGAAGAATTCATCTACTTCCTTAACCTTCTCGAATGAAGCCAACTGCAGAGGAAGGTAAAACCCCAAAAGGCACAAGCATTGAACAAAATGGAAAGGCATCAGAACAAAAGAAAAGGCCTCTCAAATACAAGAACAAACGTTTCAAGAGAGAGTTACTTTTGCAAATTGGGTTACTTTTGAAATTATGCAAATTTGCAAATGGAGGGCAACAAGTTCAATCAAAAAATAAGAAATAAATAAAGAAATTCACAAGGATTTACAAGAATCAAGCTTTGAATTGAAGGAGCTAGCAAATCTACTTAGACAACAGCTTACGAAATTAAAGACTTTGATGCAAACCCAAAATTTGAAAAGAGGACACGAATTCATGTAAAAAGAGAAACCTGGTTGAGGATTGGTATTAGGGTGTTGTGTGATAGAGTGTATTAGGGTATACCTGGGGTATTTTTGGTAGTTAAATAAGGTGTACTTAGTTAATTTTACATTTTCATTAAAATATTAAGGTGTACTTAGATCATAGGGTGTACTCAATTAATTTTAGGGTTCGTTTAGCAGCACTCTTTTGTAAATGACAAAAATTACAGTGAAAAATGAATTCCTGCTCAGTAGAAATTGCGAAATGATGCCTCTTTTGGAGGAAATTAATCTCGATTCCCAATTTTCACGATTTTTTCCGCGTGCCATTTAATAAATTACATACTTTGCCAAACAATAGAAATATCAATTTCTCCTCTTCAATTCCCGACTTTTAACTAAATCCCGACTTTTCCTCTATCCAAACGGAGTGCTACTCGGAGGGCAACAAGTTCAATAAAAAAATAAGAAAAAAATAAAGAAATTCACAAGGATTTACAAGAATCAAGCTTTGAATTGAAGGAGCTAGCAAATCTACTTAGACAACAGCTTACGAAATTAAAGACTTTGATGCAAACCCAAAATTTGAAAAGAGGACACGAATTCATGTAAAAAGAGAAACCTGGTTGAGGATTGGTATTAGGGTGTTGTGTGATAGAGTGTATTAGGGTATACCTGGGGTATTTTTGGTAGTTAAATAAGGTGTACTTAGTTAATTTTACATTTTCATTAAAATATTAAGGTGTACTTAGATCATAGGGTGTACTCAATTAATTTTAGGGTTCGTCTAGCAGCACTCTTTTGTAAATGACAAAAATTACAGTGAAAAATGAATTCCTGCTCAGTAGAAATTGCGAAATGATGCCTTTTTTGGAGGAAATTAATCTCGATTCCCAATTTTCACGATTTTTTCCGTGTGCCATTTAATAAATTACATACTTTGCCAAACAATAGAAATATCAATTTCTCCTCTTCAATTCCCGACTTTTAACTAAATCCCGACTTTTCCTCTATCCAAACGGAGTGCTACTTTCTATCCATAGTATTTTAGACTGGGTGGTGCTTGTTGCTTTAGGTTATTAACTAACAAATATTATTATTTAATTTCTGTGTCAAAATAATTGAATTACTGCTAACTATATGTGTCAATTTTAATTAAAATATGATAATGTGACTATTCATGATTCTCATTAGAGTGATTCTGTGAAGCACATGCCTCTCTATCTAGATATTGTTATTCAGCTGGCTCAAGGCCAACAATACTTCCTCCATTACAACATGGTGATCCTCTCAAAGAATTCAAGTAAGAGAGGCATGTGGGCCCTTTTTCAATTTTTTTATTTACCTTTAAAGGTGGTGATGAGCATAAATCTTTGGTTAATTTGGTGAGCAAAAATGCTCCCGTATAAATTTGATTTCCCTAGCCAAATATTAGTCAAACTGTTAGATTGAGTCAATTATTAGGATTTGGCATCTCTTTGGTTTTTCAGTATATCAAAAATTTCCTATTATGAGTACGCACGCATTCACTGAATTGACTTGAAATTTTACTTAAATGGGTCGATTCTCCAAATCTTAGGATTCTTGGTAAGCACGCATTATGGGAAACCTAATAATATCTCATTAATAGCACCAACGACTCTCACTACTATATATAACACAACCTTAATAACTTTTGAAACTCGCTACTTGCATACAATGGAGTCTCCACTTTCTTACGCCTTAGCATTCTTCTTTGCTTTGTTTTTATTTCTCTCTTCTTCTTCGTTAGCGAATGCATCGACTCAACTGATCGATGATGTTTGCAAAAAGACCATAAACAACGCAGAATGCCTGAAAATTCTGGAGACCAATCCTCAAGCCCTATCAGCATCCAGTTACAAAGATCTTGCTCAAGCAGCTCTCGGTTTAGCCATAGCCAATGCAGAAGATAGCCAAACATTCATCAACAATTTGCTCAAGAGTGATCCGAAGGATGCTATCAAAGAGTGTGCTTCTTTGTATCAAGCCGTTGTGGCATCGTTCAAAAGCTCGAAAGTTGAGATTGAGGAGGACCCAATGACGGCCAACTACGACGCCAAAATCGCAGGTGACGATGCCGGCAACTGCGAAACTGCGTTGAGTTCTAAAGGGGTTAAAGTTCCTGAAATATCTGTTAGAAACCATGTTGCCCAGTTGTATAGTAGTATTGGAGATGTTGTCGCTCTGCTTGATTGACTCTTCTATTTATCCATATATAAATCCTAATAAACTTGTTTGGACACAGTAAAAGTTATTTTAGTTATAAAAAAATTGTTTATGACATTAAGTTATGGTAAATTTTTATTTATAGTATTTTTCATATTAGATTATGTGAGGCCTCAATTTAAGTTTTGCATAGGGCCCTCAAAATCTCAGGGACGACCTTAGTTTTACACCAGCAGCCGTTGTTTGATTCTTTTTATTTTGAAGCCCCAGTTTGATTTTTTAAATTTTTTTTGGAAGCACGTGTTTAATGCTTCTTCTAAGCCCAAGTTTGATTCCTGAATTGAAACTACCTATTTGCTAAAATCTTAAAAGAGAAGTCAGGGACAGCTGGATAAACTTGGATCGGGTGCAAACCGTGTTATCTATATTTGCTCTATGCACATATTTTCTCATCCGGGAAATTGAAACTAGATATGGGAAATTTTCAATTTAATTTTTAATTTTGGGATCTTTTGCTTAATTTAAAGGAATAATCTACAGAGTTGCTTTCCCTTGAGCCACCCGAGCCAACTTCGTTGGCTTTTTTGTATAAGTATCTGATTACTTACTATTGTAAGACTTTCTTTTGCAATTTATTCTCCAAATTTATAGTTTACGAAAAATGGTCAATGCAAAAAGACTAACGTTCTTTTTAAAATTTTCATGGGGTAATCCAGGGATATAAGTCGGTTGAAATATAAGACAGTGGTCGATTTTAATTTTTAAAATTTATATTAAGAAGATAAATACTATTAACAGTCATATATCTTATTTGTTATGAGGATAAACTTTTAAACCCATGAACCCAACACTAAATATTCAATTAAGCCCACGCAGAGTAGGGCCAATTCTGAGTTTTGAATGGCCCATGTCAAAAATTAAAATGAGGCCACTTAATTCTCATTTGTATGTAAGCAAAGTTTGTAGTTTTGTGCCGGGACACCAACCTCCAAATATCTTGCAGTCGCTGGAGGGCAGTGGGGTGCAGACTGATGACGGGGAGGATCCCCTAGCTTCTATGGTCCCTCAAAGCCCACTGGATTCCATGGATGAAGGTGATGCATGTGTGACTATGGCCCAGAAGGCGCTGAACTATGACGATGCATCTCCCTCCATTTCTGTGGAGGAAATGCAAGTGTCTTAGAAGCTTTTGCTTCAGGTATCTTTTCTCATCCTTTCTTAGTTTGTTTATTATGATGATTAAACTAATGGTTTGGAATGTTAGAGGGGCTGGTGGTAAGGGTTTCTCCGGTACCATCACTCACCTAAAAAAAATGCATAATTTTGATGTCTTGGCGATTATGGAACCAAGGATTAATGGCAGGAGAGCAGCTAATGTCATTAAAAGGTTGCCCTTCAATCAACATCTGGTTGTGGAGGCTAATGGTTTTTCTGGTGGCATTTGGCTTTTGTGGAATGACGACAAGCTACATGTGCAGCTCATGGTGTCTATGAGCCAAGCCTGTACTGTCTTAGTTTCTGGGTATGGTGTCCAGAATTGGCTTTTGACTGTTGTTTATGGGAGTCCTTGTCCTAGGAAAAGAGAGGGTCTCTGGAAACACCTGGCTGACATTGGGGATAACAACTCTCTACCTTGGCTCATTAGTGGGGATTTCAATGAAACTACTTCGTTGGAAGAATGCAAAGGTGGGAGATCCCAATTTAAACCTGGGGGTCTCGCTAATTGGATTCATAATTTTGATCTTGTGGATTTAGGGTTCCTTGGTAGCCCCTTTACTTGGACTAATAAAAGGGAGAGTGGTAAAACCATATGGAAGAGACTTGATAGGAGTCTTTGCTCTATGAACTGGAGAGTCTTGTTTCCTGAGGCTTTTATCAAGCACCTTCCTCGTATTAATTCTGATCATAATCCTATGTTGTTAAGTTTGGACAGCCATCATATTCCCCACCCTGAGCTCAAGCCTTTCAGATTTGAGGCCATGTGGTTGCAACATAATGAGTACAATAAGTTCGTGTCTTCTGCTTGGCCTGCTAGTGATTCTTGTATTCTCCATAAAATCCAGGAGTTTACTCCGTCCATTGTGATGTGGAATAAAGAGACCTTTGGTTGTTTATTCCAGAGGAAGAGAAGAATTATTGCTAGACTTGATGGCATTCAAAGAGCCTTGACCTCTAAATCTAGTTCTTTTTTAGCCCAGCTGGAGAAGGATCTTTCTTCTGAATTTAATGCTATTCTTCTTCAAGAAGAGACTTTTTGGCATCAAAAATCCAGAAATCTTTGGCTTCGGGAGGGCGACAGAAATACTAAATTCTTTCATCTCTCTACCATTATCCGTAGAAGGAGAAACAAAATTGAAGGCCTTGAAAATGAAAATGGGGATTGGTTCTATGATAAGATTGGTATTCATGAAATTGTGGTTAAGTATTTTGTGGAGCTGTTCACTGCTAGGAACTTACAGCACATTGACACCTATCACTTGACTTTTCCCATCATTGAGCCTAGTAGAATGGTGGCGCTGAATAGAGAGGTGATGGATGTGGAAATTAAGGAAAGTCTGTTTGCCATTGGGAAGCTAAAGGCTCCAGGGCCTGATGGCCTTCCTGCTGGGTTTTTTCAACATTCTTGGGACTTATGTGGCAATGATATCATTCACTTTGTGAAGAAGTGTTTTGAGACCGGTAGAATTCCCGATGGCCTGAACCACACTTTTATCTCTCTCATTCCGAAAGTGGAGAAACCTTTGAGTATGAAACAGTTAAGGCCTATTAGCCTTTGCAACACTTTGTATAAAGTAGTCTCTAAGATTATTGTGGCGAGGCTTCGTCCGTTGATGCCCAATTTGGTTGGGCCTACCCAAGTTAGCTTTGTTCCTGGAAGGCAAATAACGGACAATATTATTATCGCTCAGGAAATTTTTCACAAATTCAGGAAAACCAAAGGTAAAAAGGGCTTCATGGCTTGGAAAATTGACTTGGCAAAAGCCTATGATAGGCTTCAATGGAGCTTTATCAAGCGGGTGCTTATGGAGATTGGTATTCATGGTAAATTCCTGGAATTAATTATGTCTTGCGTCTGTTCTGTGACCTTCCAGGCTCTCATTAATGGGGAAAGGACTGTTGGTTTTACCCCCCAAAGTGGCATTAGACAAGGTGACCCGTTGTCCCCTTATTTGTTTGTCCTCTGTATGGAGAAGCTTTCTCATATGATTACCCAAAATATTGAGGGTCGTACGTGGAATCTGGTGCCTGTATCCAAGCAGGGCCCTTTTATCTCCCACCTTTTCTTTGCTGATGACTTGATCCTGTTTGCTGAGGCTTCTCCTAGGCAGGCAAGAGTCATGAGAGAGTGCTTAGATGGGTTCTGCAGTATGTCTGGTCATATGGTGAGTTATGAGAAGTCTCAAGTTCTATGCTCTCCTAATGTGAAAAGAAGTGATGCTTTGCTTTTGGCTCAGACTTGTGGTTCCCCGTTGACTCAGGACCTTGGGAAATACCTTGGTGTTCCCTTAATTCATAACCGCATCAATAAAGCCACCTATTGGGAGGTTATTGATAAAGTTAAGAAACGGCTGACAGGTTGGAAAAGTGCTACTCTATCGATGGCTGGAAGGATGACGTTGATTCAGGCGGTTTCTTCATCTATTCCTACATACTCTATGCAAACCTCTAAACTTCCTATGACAGTGTGCCATGAGCAGGATCGTTTGAACAGAAACTTCCTCTGGGGTTCTACTGATAGCAAAAAGAAAGTCCACCTTGTGAGTTGGGAGAAGGTTACTCGGCCTAAACACCTTGGTGGGCTAGGGCTTAAGAAAGCCATTGTTGTTAATCAATCCCTGCTTGCTAAAGCTGGTTGGAGGATTCTACAACACCATCACAGCCTTTGGATTGATGTTGTGAATGGGAAATATCTGAAAGGTAAAAAGGTGACTGAGGTTAAAAAAAAGGATTTTATTGATTCTTCCTCTACTTGGAAAGGAATTTTATATGGGACTCAGGCCTTGTCCACAGGTTTGAAGTATAGATTGGGTGATGGGTGCTTTGTTTGGTTTTGGACTGACCCTTGGGTTGATACTATGTCGCTCCAAAGGTATGCTTGCCACCCCCTTACTCTTGATCATTTGCAGGAGAAGGTTAGTGATTTCATTACTAATGGTGAATGGAATTTGCCTAAACTTAACATATGGCTCTCTACTGAGATTGTCACGAAGATATCTTGTATCCATGTGTCAGGCCCTGGTGTGGTTACTGATAAACTTATTTGGGCTGCAAACTCTAATGGTCGTTTCTCTGTGAGCTCTGCTTATTCTGCTCTTATCCAGGATGATTGTGTGGACCATTGGCAATGGGATTTCATCTGGAACCTGAATCTCCCCCCCAAAATTAAAACTTTTCTGTGGACTTTGTGCCATGGCAGAATTCTTACTAATGAAGCTCGAAGGAATAAAGGTCTCTCTCTTGATGCTTGTTGCCATATCTGTAAGTGGCCTTCTGAATCTATTTCCCATCTTCTCAGGCTTTGCCCCAATGCCATGCTGGTCTGGAATTCCATGGGTCTTAGTGAATCTATCCGGCAATCCTTTAATTTTAATATGTGGGATTGGATGTTCTTTAATTTGAATGATGGCAAGAGCTGTTATAACCAATTGCAATGGAATGTTGTGTTTGGTTTTGCTGTGTGGCACATATGGAAAAACCGTTGCATTGAGGCTTTTGAAGATAATCAGCCCCTCACTTCTCTTTCTGGTATCTATGTTTGTCGAGCTGCCAATGAGTGGATATATACCAAGTTAGTAACCAATAGGAAGGTTGCTAAGGTTGATGTCCTTATTACTTGGAATTTTCCTCCTGTTGGTTGGTGGAAACTAAATACTGATGGCTGCAGGAAAGGTGAGGAAGGGATTATTGGTGTTGGTGGTGTAATCAGAAATGCCAATGGGGACTGGGTTGGTGGTTTCTCTGCTAATATTGGGAGGGGTTCTGTTTTACAAGCTGAGTTATGGGCCATCCTCTATGGATTGCGGCTTGCTAACCATTCTAACTATTTTCCCCTTATTGCGGAGTCTGATTCCTGTTTGGCGGTGGATCTTGTGAATGCGCCTAGTTGTGACCCTCTTCACCCTTTGTTCACTCTTATCTCTAGTTGTAAAGCTATCATGACTGGTGATGTTTGTCGTATTCATCATGTCTTCAGAGAAAGCAACTCTGTTGCTGATATGCTTGCTTCTATTGGAGTCACCAAGCCTTTGGGTCTCCATACTTGGGCTAATGCTCCTGTTGCTGTGAACCAGTTAATCTTTAAGGATATGTGTAGGGTGTGCATACCCAGACTTATTGTTCCTTAGTGTTTTGTTGGGCTTTGCCCTCCTCTTTACCAAAAAAAAAAAAAAAAAGTTTGTAGTTTTGTTTTTGCGAATGTTCTAGTGCCCAAAACCATAACCGCATGAATCTTCAAGTTCGGTAAAGGAGGCTTCAAAATGGAAACCCTCCTTGGGCATCTTCATGGTGATTTCCTAGAAATGAAAACTGGTTTCGGGCACATGCTATGGGAATGATTTAATGGACACCCACCCTAAAACTGCCTATTGGACAACTCTAAACCCACATAACACTCCCTTTCCTTTATTTTGTTTTATTTTTTTGTTTTATTTCTTGTTATCTACTGGTGTTCTGATGAATGAGTGTGAGAGTGTGAGAGTAAAATTCTTTTTCATGTAGACTGTAGGTGCAAAATTAAAGAATGAAAATTAAGATTAATGGCTACCAGTAGCCATTATTGTTAATTAGTAATTATTCAATAACTAAGTATTTATTTTGGTACTAGCCTTGTATCCATTCAATTCAGTCATACTAAATGAAAAATCACCATGTTCACCTACCGTAGGCATGTTAACCACATTCTACCCTATTCATTTTAATCGCATGAAGACGATGGATGTATGATTTCAACGATTAAAATGAATATGGTAGAATGTGGTTAACATGCAGACTGTAGGTGAACATGGTCTCTCTTTCTGTGTGTTTTTTGTTTTGGAGACGAAGATGACTTGAGGAGTAGGAAAATGAATTATAACACGGATCAAATACATACGAGATAATTATAAAGCAAGCAATTTGCAGCAGAGTAAAACTATGGAAGAGAATTTGAACTATCAAATTTTCTTCTCAAAAAAATAAAAAATAAAAAATAAAGTAGTTTTTACTTTTTTTACTTCAAAAGATAAGACACAAAATGGGGAAATTTACAGAAACAAATACAAATACAAATAGTGTCCTTCAAATGACCAATATCATCTAAATGATATGGAACCACACCAAACACATGTCCTTCAAATGACCAATATCATCTAAATCATATGGAACCACACCAAACACATGGCGTACCTAATGCACCAAACACACGAAAAATCAGTATTGGAATTTGGAACCTGAAATCTTTAGTATTATCATTGCTTCAAAGTTTTAATATAAATGATACTAATGCAAAAGCAGTCAAAATTGTACTATGATTCCTTTGAATAGGGGGCGAGTAGGAAGAGCCACGCAAGGCACAAACAAGACTCTGACAGCAATGTTCCACATCAATACCAACCCACCAAATAAATTCCAGAGGCTAATGAATATCGGAACAAGGTTTTCATCTCCCACCAAATTATATTATATATATATACTAAAGCCCAATGCAACCAGATACTATTCATAAGTACTGTTCTCCACTAAACCTTTTCTGCTCCTCTTTTTGCCCTTTCCCATTCGCATCTCTTTCGTTGCAACGTTTTGTTCGCTCAGAGATTTCCAGTCCATTTCGAACCAGCTGGTTGGGCTGGTTGGGGGGCAGCCATGGAAGATCAGCGTTCACTGTTCTAAATGCGTGGGGAGCTGTCGATTTTCGTTTAGGGAGGCGCGCTGCGAATCCAGCCGCCCTTTTGGTCTTCATCTCATTGGTTTTCCTCTCAGATGTTGCGTTCGAGTGTTGCCGTTCCAGCTGAGCTTCATCCTTCTTCTCATCGCACTTATGAACAGTCTCATCCAACTGGAGTAATTAATATAGGAACCCTCTGCATATGCATTTATTTATTTATTAATTAAGGATGGAGATTATGAATGAGACCTGTCATTAGTTTTTGAAATTCTTCCCTTTTTTACTTTTGGCAAAAAGTTCAGATTGAAACTATGATCCCTCATTCAAAAAGATGACCAACAATTTTACAGGTCAGGAGCCAATCAAATACAAGGCGATTGTAGATCTGCATTCAACTTCATGGAGAAGGCTCTTGGAGATCTTTACCCAAGAATGCAGGTCTAAATATTATATATATATATAGTAGCTAGCTAGCCTTGAAAGATTTTTACAATAAAGGATCCTTTATATATATTTCCAATGTGTATTCATTTGGTTGTAAATATACACAAATCAATGTGTTTGTGTGTGATTTGAAGGATTGCTGAGGTGTGGGAAGAGTTGCAGACTGAGGTGGATAAATTATCTGAGGGCTGACTTGAAGAGAGGGAACATCACTGCTGAGGAGGAAGAAACCATTGTTAAGTTACACACTGCTTTGGTAATAGGTATATATATATACCCTCATTTTTTAATTAAATAAATATCTTTTTATATAGTTCTCTTTGGCCAGCTTTTCTTTCTGTATAATATATCTATGCTCAGAAAATATGAATGTAACCATCCTCAATTCGTTCTTAGTTTGTGGGTTCTAATTTTATTAAGATCCCTCTTTGAACAGGAGAGATCCGGCAGCCTGATACTTTATAGAACCATTTTTCAACTTGGTTATGCTAAGCTAGATTCAAGCTGTCTAGATACTCTAATATTTGTGTTAATTGGAAAATCTGATATAGAACAACGCTTATGTCTATGCCCATCGATCTACAATTCTGCTAACATTGTTAATTAATTTGATTAATTACTTGATTATGGCTGCATTGTGATATTGCCAATGTTGAAAAGGATTTATATTTGAGGGATGTTAATCAAGTTCTTAATTTCTTTTTGGGATCCCTCCTCTATAGAACTCCTGCTAATTTTAGTAAGGATGGTTAGGAACACAACCAATTGAGAGGAGCTCAAAGAAGCATTATGTGTTTTTTTTTTTGGGCAGTCTGGCAACTGAACATGTTTGTGTTGTTAAACTATAAACTGGAGACCATATTGCCTGTACAGATTCTTCTATTGAGATTAAAATAAAACCAAATTTAAATGGAAAAAGAGACTATTTATAGCTGACCAACCAAGTTCCTCCTAATTGGCTTAAACCACCAGTTCAAAAGCCATAAACATTTTTATCACCTGGATTAAATACAAAGAATGATTTTTATTTTGTTATTAAAGTAACATCCAAGAGATTCAAACGATATGCACAACAAATTTGTACAAAAGATATGTGCTTTGTGATGGGATTCAAACAAGTAGTCGCAAATGTTATTACCTTCATGCCTATTTGTTTTGGATCAACTTTGGTGGCTTTCCTTCGAAAAAAAAAACTTGAATTTTGCTCTGTGATTTTTGCTTTGGATTTTGATGATGGCTGATATTCTGTTTTCTTCTGTCTCTGTTTGTTTTTGTTTTCCCGGATTTTTCTTTTGTTTTAGTAGTGGACTAACAAAGTTCAAGCATCTCATATAAAAACACTGCACATAAAAACATATTTGGACAGTTTTGGGACTAGAAAATCAGAAACTGCAATTTTTTCGATTTTTTTTTGCTTTTTCTCCTCTTCTTTCTTAACCATGTCTGCTTTTGATGTTTTGTAGGTGGTGTTTTGCTGATAGAGCTGTTTGGTGGTTGTTTTTGGTTCTGTTAAGCAAGAGGTGTGTTTCTATGTTGAAATTCCAATTTATTGTTTCGGTTCTGTCAATGGAGCATAGTAATTAGCTAATGGCATCAATTGACAATTGGTTGGGATAAATTTGAACTAATTGCTATGGTTGTTCAGCTGTAAATAAAGCCAAGTAATTCTTATGTGGTTTGAACCAATGACAAGCTGTTTCATGTATGATCTGTGCTTAGATACATATTAATATTTTTTGACTTTTTCCTTTTAGTTTATGGAAGATATGATGTGTTTGGAGAGGTTGTTGATAAGAGTGATAACAACATGATATTGCTTTTGATTATATATTAATGCCTTTTCGTGTGCTGAAGCTTTTTTATTTATTTATTTATTTATTTATTTTAGGGAGCTTTTTTAACATGAAAAAGGACATGGAGTGGTTATAAACTGCCTTTGGTTTCATTTGATTGATGTTTTGGGTTGATTTTCAGACATATATGTTTACTACAAAATTGAAGCTTGATCTTTAGATTGTTAGAAGAGACTTTGGGAAAACTCAATTGTTGAATTAGAGTATGAAATATTGATATCTGTTTAAAGGGAAAAAAGGGAAAAACAGAAAAATGGAATTGAAAAATATAAAAAAAATCTTGATTGTTTAGGGTGACTTTTGCATAGATAACTTTTGATCATATACTCTTTGTTTCAAATGCATCTAGGATCATTTAAACAGCCCTCTTCCTGTGCTTTTACAGTGTTTTTTCTTTGAACTAGAGGTGTCAGATGAATGTGCTTTTGCATCTTCTTTCTTCGAACTAGAGGTGTCAAACTAGACGGGCCGGCCTAGCACGGCACGAGTGCGAATATTAGTGGGCTGTGCTAGGTTTTTGAGAAATAGTAATGGGAAACTCCAATTTCAGGAAACTCAAATGACTCCCAACAACAGTTATGAACCATTTTCTTTAAGATGCGTCCTGCTCTTAGTTTGAGTGGATTCACTTCTCATCAGCTTAGGTTGATTCAATTGGTAATTTTTTTTGCATTTTAATCTTCTACCATTAGATTGTTATTTGTGACAAATTAATCTTGGATATGTGGTCAAGAACATCATTCCTAGGCATTCTTGGGTAATTTCCTCATTGTTTCATCCACTATGTTATGTTTCTATTTTGAAAGATGCTTGTCATATATTTTTTGTTGTTGTGGATTTTCTGTTTTTCCAAAATATGATCAATATTTTAAGATGACAAACAACATATAAAACATGTTATTAGTCTTTATTTTGTAACTTAAACTTGCTACATATTTTCATAACTTTATACACATTTCAGACGGTTTTAAAACCCGCAGCATCGTGCGGGCACCTTTGCTAGTATATACTAAAACTGAATAAAGTCACTGTTCTTAGACTGTTCCTTAGGATAATTAAATGACGTTTGTGCCCCTGCTTAACTGGTTGTCCTCTTAATTATGTTCACTAATGAACAGTACAATGACATTTTTGCCTTCATGACCAGCTACATAGCCCTTTTTCTCAGTTCGCTTCTTTTCCAAACTCAAGCCCCTTCAGCTCTCAAACCCGCGTTCACTTCTCAAGCCAGAAAAGCCCCTTAAGCTCTCAAACCAGTGTTCACTTCTCAAGCCAGAAAAGCCCCTTCAGCTCTCAAACCAGCGTTCAATTCTCTAGCCAGAAAGAAAGCCGCGTTCACCAAAGAGAAGTGGGAGAGAGAGAGGCCTTAGAGATCATAGTCGTCTTCTCTAATTCTCGGGCACGGGTACTTTCAAGGTAAGCCTGCATAGTTCTCAATGGGTTGGGTTTTAAATTTCCCGTCTAATCATTTAGGATTAGGGTTATTTCTTACCCTCCGTCCATTCCTCAATCTGGCACAAGTTTTTGTAATTTTTTTGCCTGCATAGTTCTCAGTGGGTTGGGTTTTAAATTTCCCATCAAATCATTTAGGATTAGGGTTATTTCTTAACCTCCGTCCATCCCTCAATCTGGCACAAGTTTCTGTAATTTTTTTTATTCACTTAATTATGATTCAATATGTATAATGGGTTGATTGTATTATATGTTTTTCTCTATGCTGGAAATTCT
The DNA here is from genome assembly GCF_002207925.1 of Prunus avium. Next base: position 63,805 of record NW_018921414.1, read on the forward strand.
GTTTAATGGGTTTGTCAGAAGTTTCTGGACCTGATTGGTTGATTTTGGTTTTTCTTTCTATAAGAATTTGGTTTTATGCTTTTTTGTTGGGAAAATCTGACTGATGCAATCAACAGCTGTTTAAATATGGAATGCGAGATGAAAGTAAATAGAGAAATTACTCGAGAATTTGTAATGATTTTGCTGCTGTAATGGGTTATTAATTTGTTGTTGTGATGATAGGTAGAGTATTAACAATACTTAGAACTGAAAAATCACTTTATCTCTTAATTACTAAGACAACAAAACTTGAGTACGTGCTACTTAATCCAATAATATACTTAAAAAGGTTAGAACTAAAGAATCACTTTATAATACTTCAACTGATCTGCTACTTTTATTGGATTCCTGGGTAATTTTTAAATCACTTTATCTCTTAATTACTAAGACAACAAAACTTGAGTACGTGCTACTTAATCCAATAATATACTTAAAAAGGTTAGAACTAAAGAATCACTTTATAATACTTCAACTGATCTGCTACTTTTATTGGATTCCTGGGTAATTTTTTCTTCTTCTTTTTTTTACTTTCATACCATATTAGTACATTTTTTCTGATTAATTAAGGTTCGAGATTATGAATGAGGACTTTGTGATGAGTTTTTGAAATTCTCCATTTTTTACTTTACAGGAAAAAATGGAAAATTGTTATTGATTATATTAGTATAATTTGTTTAGGCAGTCTTTCTGGGATTTTGTTGCTTGCTGAGTTTATTTTTTATGTTTTTCGTTTTGAATCATTAAAATATGCCCAATGTTTTCACATAACAAGCAGCACATAAAACATGTTATTAGTTTATTTTTTGTAACTTAAGCTTGCTAGACTATATAAATAGTACCATTTTCCCTGCATATTTTCACGACTTTATACACATTTCACACAATTTCAAAACCCGCAGCATTGCGCGGGCACCATTGCTAGTAAACTACTAGAGTTTATAACTAATCGAAGCTTAATTATATAGATAGTGCATTATATAAAGTACTTAAACATTGAGAAGAAATAACATAAAATTAGACGATTTATCAAATTAGAGTGATTTAAAAAATTAGAGTGATTTTTTTAGACGATTTAGATTGTTGAAATACAATGCACGATGGGCTCTAAAAGGGTGTCCCCCAATTAAACCTCTCTTATCTCCTAAAAGAATATCCCAATTTACATTTGAGAAGTTTGTAAGAAATGTATATTACTTCCCTTCCCTTATCCTTGTAAGAAATGCAATCACCGCTATAATACACCACCAATGTTTTTAGTAAGGGTGAGAACACTTTTCTACTGTAATTCAAACCGAAACTGAAATATCAAATTGACTAAATTGCACAGATGCTCCTTGTGCGTCTTGTGGTTTGTCCATAGTGTATATGTTCAATTTTAGTCCACTGTGCGCATTGCGTGGAAGGATTAAAGGGTAAGTTCAATCCCTTGGCCATAGCTTGTGGTTTGTTCATAGCTTTCTCATGTTTGTGGATAAAAGGTCAGTTCATCCCTTGACCATGTTCACTTACCATCTGCATGTTAACATGTTAATCACATTCTACCCTATTCATTTTAATTGCATGAGGACAATGGATGCATATGATTTCAATTATTAAATACCCCCTCCCCCTGCCCCTCAAGTATTGCATCTTTCTTTCTTGATCGTAGTTTCCAAAATTTTTACTTGCTAGTTGCTAATGTAAATTTTTTAGTTCTTTTCTAATTATATATACCTTTTTTAACGTGTGAAGGGGCGGAATCGTGGATTAACAACTTTACCTTCCACGGCTTAAGTTTTACCAAATCACAAAGGTTAGCATCGTCCTCCTTAGTCTCCACAGCAACTTTTGATTTAGACCTAAGAGAAGCTATGGACTCTTCCATGGCCTCTTGTTGTTTCTTCAACCTTTCCTCCATGTCTTTCAATATAATTTCATTAGCCCTCTTCTTTGATTCACAAACTTCCTTCTTGAGTGACTCGGACATGTCAGAAACTTCCTTCTCCAATGAGTTGCACCCTCCCGTTCTTCTCACCGCATCCTTTAGCTTCGGCCATGTTCATGTTAAACGTGTGGTCATCTGAAACAAGTTTCTGACATGTCCAAGTCACTCAAGAAGGAAGTTTGTGAGTCAAAGAAGAGGGCTAATGAAATTATATTGAAAGACATGGAGGAAAGGTTGATGAAACAAGAAGAGGCCATGGAAGAGTCCATAGCTTCTCTTAGGTCTGAATCAAAAGTTGATGTGGAGACTAAGGAAGACGCTGCTAACCTTTGTGATTTGGTGAAACTTAAGCCGTGGAAGGTAAAGTTGTTAATCCACGATTCCGCCCCTTCACACGTTAAAAAAGGTATATATAATTAGAAAAGAACTAAAAAATTTACGTTAGCAACTAGCAAGTAAAAATTTTGGAAACTACAATCAAGAAAGAAAGATGCAATACTTGAGGGGCAGGGGGAGGGGGTATTTAATTATTGAAATCATATGTATCCATTGTCCTTATGCAATTAAACTGAATGTGGTTAACATGTAGATGGTAAGTGAACATGGTCAAGGGATGAACTGACCTTTCATCCACGAACATGAGAAAGCTATGGACAAACCACAAGCTATGGCCAAGGGATTGAACTTACCTTTTTATCTTTCCATGCAGTGCGCATAGTGGACTCAAATTGAACATATATACTATGGACAAACCACAAGACGCACGAGGAGCATCTGTGCAATTTAGTCAATTTGATATTTTCAGTTTTGGTTTGAATTACAGTAGAAAAGTGTTCCCACCCTTACTAAAAACATTGGTGGTGTATTATAGTGGTGATTGCATTTCTTACAAGGATAAGGGAAGTAATATACATTTCTTACAAACTTCTCAGCTAAAAACATTGGTGGTGTTTTATAGTGGTGATTGCATTTCTTACAAGGATAAGGGAAGTAATATACATTTCTTACAAACTTCTCAAGTATAAGGGAGACGATGATTGAAGCTGGGCTTACGGTGAAGGATTAGGTTATGGTGAATGTTGAACAGTTCATTTGCTTTGTTGGCTAGGATTGTTTCGATATAATACATATGTTTGAGGTTGTATTTGCTTGATTATTATTATTTTTTCTTCTGAGAAAAATATTTGCTTTCTTTATTTCTACTCAGAATTGCAAAACACTACGAAAAGCAATAGAAATACAACACACACACCAAACAAAACTATAAAACACGAGGAAAATAAATAGAAAGGCAGCACACACACCAAACAAAACAAAAGGATCCGTGAAGTATCCAGTTGATATGAAAAGGATATTTTTGACGAAAAAAGAATATGAAAAGGACATAGCTTTGATTGATTACCCAAAGTTGTGTCAAACCCCATAATTCAATAAACACATTCAACAAAAATAATCCCAAAAACCCACACAACACTTTAGACCAAAAAAACAGGGCAAGTTTTCTCTAGACTAGGTACTTCAGCCTCTTGTGCGAGAGAAACTTTCCCTCTTCTGGTCAAACTCACTTTGACAAACCAATCACTGTTTTCATGGCGGCGATGATAGTGGTCCCTATAGCAAGAGCAAGGGTGAAGATAGACCACGCTTCTTCAATATATGGAGTGAGTTTTGTTCTGTTTAGTTTATTGGGTTGATGGTAGTTTTGTGTTTGAATTCTAAACAAAAATTCTCTTACGATTTGTATCCGTTGCTTTTAGGGGGCAAATTATATATAAACTAAAACTGAGTTCACACCTCACTGTTCCTAAGATGTTCATTAGGAATAGTTTAAATAACGGTTTTGCCCCCGCTTAAGTGATGGTCTGCTTCCTTTAGTTGACTTATGAGCAGTGAATTGGCCATTATGCCCAATGCTTTTTCTTGTATAAAATCTGAAGGGATAGTCACAATAAGAAATTTGTTCCAAGTCCATGTATTCTTTGCTAGTGTTTTTCATGGTGTTTGGGATTTATGTCTCAATATGTCCAATGCTTTGTAAATGCTCTAGTCAGGTTAATGTTCCCAATGTTGCTAGCTAGCTACCTTGGGAAATAACTCAACTTTAAAATTAAATTTAACTAAAACAGATGATGTACAATGATGATTGGAAATGTTGATCAGGAATCTAAGACATATTTCCATCTAAGCACTGGTTAGGCTAAGACAGACACTATATCAGTGCAAAAATTCTAAGCAAATTAAATTCAAGGTTACTAAACTAATTCAATGAGATTCTACGTACTAATAATCTTCAAATTTATGATACCAGATGATGAATCATCAGATCAGTCCCTCCAAATACTGAATGGATTGATCGTAATCGTGATCTAGATCTCAGTTCATGTCTAGTCCTGCAAATCCTTGTAACTTGAACACTTGCTCCTCCAGCAAGTCTGGTGTCAAATCATTCCATAGCTGGTAGCAATATCTAATTTCTAAAGCCAAGGTACTAATTCATGATAGAGAGATGATGAATCATCAGATTAATTAGATCATCAATTCCTCCAAAAGTATCCAATAGATAGATTTTGATCTCGGTAGAAGCTCAGTCGACCACAGAGAGAGCTTGATACGCTTTGTCAGCAATGGCTGCTTCCATCAGATGGTGCGGGCCAATTTCCCCACAGTTGTCCAGGAAGGACTTGACCAAATTGTCAGAGACGCCACTCAACAGCGTCACCCGTGGATGATGTTCTTCTATACGAGGCATGCTGGCTCTTCACTAAGTTCAGACACCAAGTCCGAAACTCACCGCCAAGCGCGTTAGGCCATTGTAATCCCTGATGTGACACACTGCCAAGCAGTTTCTAAATTTTCCCAAACCCTCACCCTGCTTTTGCTACTGTTGCTGCTTTAGGTACATATCCTCCACCATTGCCTTCCACTGAAGCTCGGCCCCTTCTCTGACATCCCCATCTTCTACTACGTAGCGTATGATCTCATTTGGGAGCATAGCATCCGGCTTTATTATGCTGCCATGGCCACTCAAATTGCCTCCTCTTCCTCCTACTTTTTTCACCTCCTCCAAATACATCGTAACTTCTGAGCGCTGTCATCTCAAAAACATGACTTGATGATTCCAGTACCTGTATAAGGGCGCCAAAACCTCATTCCTAAGCCGCTCCCACTCTTGTGATTGATATGATTGATATGATTGATTTGATTGATATGGTTTGCGTGGGAAAAGCCTCCTTGCAATTCTTTCACACAGCAAAACGGCGTGGGAAGCACAGGTGTCCTCGGGGCGTTTGCTAATGCAACACACTGCAGCCTCGCTAACAAAAAGATCAGCATAAGTGTCAGCATCAAGAGTACCATCTTTATCATCTTCGTCGTCTTCATCATCGTCAGTTATATAATCGGATGGCTTCAAATCGAGCTTGTGCTGCTTGAATTTGTCAATATCAGACTTCAACTGCTCCACGAAGACATCCATAACCCGGTCGTGTAAGAGCTTATAGTCTGGGTCACAGTGGAGCCGCTCTGCAGCATCTTGGCCTTGTTCTATAAGGCGGTAGAGAATCTCGAGAAGGTCATAAAAACTCCCGAATGGATGGGCAATGGAGGGAAGGTTGCATAATAGCGTCTTGGGGTGGTTCTGGTGGAGCCAGAACACAGCCTTGTAGAAGGCTTCCTGATAAGATTTTCCGCTGCTCCGAATAGCAAGGAGATTGAAGATGAGCTTGAGGGTGGTTAGGGGAGGCCTGGTTCTGCTGCTGCTTTGTGTCGTCATCACTGACTCTGTCTGATGGTTTCACGTGGAAAAACAGATCTTGGCAGGGATCACCGTAGGAAGAGAAGGAAGAAATAGGGGACACGGAGATCTTCTTGGCCATGTCACCGTTGGAGTTGGAGTTGGAAGCCATTAATCTTCTTGTGAGCAGTGTTGGAGGACCGAAAACAAGAGTTTTTGAAGTTAGAATGGTAGGAGTAGGAGGAGCCATTACTTTCAGAATCCTTGTGAAAGTGGAACACACTTGGAGTGGCACTTGTTTCTTCATCCCTAATTCCTCATATTGAAATTGCAATCGAAAATCAACACATGCACACTCTCTCTCTCTGTTTTTTGTTTTGGAGACGAAGATGACTTGAGGAGTAGGAAAAGGAATTATAACACGGATGAAATACACACGAGATAATTATAAAGCAAGCAATTTGTAGCAGAGTAAAACTGTGAAAGAGAATTTGAACTGTCAAATTTTCTTCTCCAAAAAAAAATATATATTAATAAAAGTAGTTTTTACTTTTTGTACTTCAAAAGATAAGACACAAAATGGGGAAATTTATAGAAACAAATACAAATAGTGTCCTTCAAATGACCAATATCATCTAAATCATATGGAACCAAACCAAACACATGTCGTACCTAATACCATTGCAAAAGCAGTAGGGGGTGAGTAGGAAGAGCGACGCAAGGCACAAACAAGACTGACAGCAATGTTCCACATCAATACCCACCAAATAAATTCCAGAGGCTAATGAATATCGGAACAAGTTTTCATCTCCCACCCAATAAATTACTAGAGTTTATAACTAACCGAAACTTAATTATATAGATAGTACATTGTATAAATTACTTAAACATTGAGAAGAAATAGCATAAAATTAGACGATTTATCAAATTAGAGTGATTTAATAAACTAGAGTGATTTTTTAGACAATTTAGATTATTGAAATACAAGGCACGGTGGACTCTAAAAGGGTGTCCCCCAAATAAACCCCTCTCTCTCTCCTAAAAGAATATCTGAATTTACATTTGAGAAGTTTGTAACAAATGTATATTATTTCCCTTCCTTTATCCTTTTTAAAGGGACAGTGGCAATCACCACTATAATACACCAATAATGTTTTTAGTAAGGGTGGTAACACTTTTCTCCTGTAATTCAAACCGAAACTGAAAATATCAAATTAACTAAATTGCACATATGCTCTTCATGCGTCTTTTGGTTTGTCCATAGTATATATGTTCAATTTGAGTCCACTGTGTGCACCATGTGTAGATAAAAAGGTCAGTTCAATCCGGTCTTCGCGATTGACGGTGTTAAGTCGTCTGAATAATGAATGCAATCTATCGTATTTCTATAATAAAAATACTTCTTTACTAACTACAAGTTGCTTTGCCATGGACATTCTAGTCTTTATAATTAACTCATTTACTCTTTAATAATGATATAAGTTACCGTAATAATATTTTCATATCAAGCTAAAAAATAAAATAATATTACATGTCTTATATTTAAGGAACGATATGTGCAAGAGCCCATTAACTAAATTAATTCATTCAGTAAACATATATTACTAAAATTTCCTAGGAGAACCCAGGGCAAAGAGGCAGCAAGTTTGACAGAAAGAATTTCATTCCATAGCTGCCTCTGTTTAGCTTTTTGAGGGTAACCATAAAGGAAGGTAGCGAACCAGTTGTGATTCAAGCAAGTCCGAAAATTTTGACAGTGTATGGTATGTGCAATTCATTAGATTAGAATCCCAAAATATGGTCTTAAATTTAAGGAACGATATGTGCTAGAGCCAATTAATTTTAGTTTAGTTAATGCACTAATCCTATTATACAGGCCAAAAGAAAAACTTTAATGCTTTCAATCCAAATGTTACATAAACTTTAACGCATTTTTGTCTACATCACCACGCCACCCATATCTTGCAGCGCACTCTGCCATGCAGTCGTCGCCCCACTCCTCTTCCCAACCACTCCCATCCTGTTCTTTTTTCTTATTTTCTAATGAAGTTGCAATATGTTTTTGAATTAATTTAATTTTTATAAATTACATTTTTTTGACTAGCAGTAATACAATTGCTTCAACGGTATACAACAGATGGCTTCACCATCAACGGTTGGCCAGGAGTTTTATACAAAAACCCATCCAATCCATCTGCATGGTTATAGTAGCTTCAGTTTAGTTGGGATGGGTTATGGAAACTTCAATTTGAGCACTGCCCCGGAATCTTACAACTTGGAGGATCCACCCCAACTCAACACTTTTGATGTGCCTAACAATGGATGGGCCACCATTGGATTCGTTGCCAACCATCCTGGTAAATCCTCTAGCTCACTTTTGATGATAAAATTTATTTCTACACCTAGCTTAGCTCTTAAGACATTCGTGAGCTTATATCTCTTTTTCTTTTCTTTTTTTCAATAATTTACTAAAATGAAATATATATCGAGATGCTTTATTCTTACATCAAGTATATGTTTGAATTTTCAATAAATCGTCCATAGTTAGTAAATTCTCCTATAGTACGCATATATATTATACACGTAGGCAAAAAATACACATTTTAAAACTCAAACGTAGATATATTATTCACATGCGTACATATTATTCAGGTAGTATGGGTATATGGACAACATAATAAATAAATCTTTATATTAATTTGAGGAGTATGGTTTATGCACTGTCATTTGGAACGTCATGCTAGTTGGGGTATAGACACCGTGCTCATTGTGAAAAATGGGCCCACTATCGAAACCAGTATTCAGATGCCTCCTCCTAACTTGCCTTGTTGTTCTTAATCTCTTAGAACAAATCTCATGTTATCTACTATATATTGTGTTCCTGAACTTTATATTTGAGAATATTCATAGCTGATTGTTTTCATAGCGGATTGTAGGTAAAACAATCAGCAACTTTGTTGTTGTTTTTTTAGAACAAGCGATAGCCTAAACTACAGGCGAAGCGAATGAGTTTTCTCACACACACAACCAAGATATCAAATTGATTGAACACGAGATATCTGGTCTGCATCTCAATAGCCTAAACCCTATATCCAAAAATACTTATATAAGTTATAACAAACGAAATTGAATACTGTACGTAATTTAAAACAAAAAACAAAAAACCAGAATTTCAATAACAGGTTCCAGTGAAAAGCAACCAATTTTAAGGCGGTTTGAGGAAAACAAACAAAAACATGTTCCAATCAACGTTACAAGTAGATGGTTCCCCATCTTCTTTGCACCTAATTTTAGACCCATACCTGGCTTGGGGTTCATATATATATATGATACTCCATTCATTCATTACTCAAACACAGTAAAATAATTAGCAATATTGCAAGGTCTAATTTTGGCACCGAAAATATCACATAGAAATTGACCAATATGACCTCCCCACAACCTTTACATTATGCATTATTCACTGCATCCTTTCTCATGTTTCTCTCTTCTCCTACACCCGCAAATGCAACAGTGTCTCCATTAGTTAGAAGTGTTTGTAAGGAACCCCTATCCATGAACTTAAACTATGGCGAATGTGTGAAAGCTCTCTGGGCGGATACTCGAATTAAATCCGCGTTGAATCTCAAAGATCTCGGCATAGCCACTCTTGAGTTGGCAAAAGAAAATGCAAATGTAACCCTGGCTTCGTTTAACAACCTTCTCCACATTAGCAACAGCGGGAACACAGATGTTCAACTTTGCGGGGATTTGTACGGATTAGTAGTAAAAGGTTTCCAAGTCGCAATAGAGGAGCTAAAGAAGGATCATGATGTTGTTAACTACATCCTCGAAATGGTCCAAAAGTACCACGATATCTGCTTAAATGCGGTGGCGCCACCGTTGGGTACTCCTACTTTTGATGGGGTTCTGGTTCCCAGTTCAATTCGTGTGGCCACGTTGTATAGGGACATTGCATTCGCTATCACTTCGGGTCCATCTGGAATTTTCCGGTACAACGGAAAACTTAATTAATCAGAACTAGGAATGTGTTCAGATGAAGAATATATTTATGATTATTTTATACAAAGTGAATAAAGCGAATGAGTGAAAGATATCACCAAGTTTTATTCATCGAAGATAAAGTTTACATGCTTCTCAAGTGCTGGTTGAAGCCAACCAGGAGGCCAAACAACACACAGAATAGCATTGCATTCGGAGAAGCACAAACATGTTGTATATTGATTTGTGTGTTCCTCTTTTGCTTGTACTTATAAAATCTCTCTATATATAATTTCTTTGCCAGCACACAAATACTATATTGATGACTTTTCTGTAATTACGAGCTTCCAGAAGGAGGGCAATGCCCTTGCAATTTTTCAGAAAACTACATCTTTTCTGTAGTTATATACTTGCTTAGAATATCTATAAGAATTTTAGGCCAGCAATACTTAAACCCTTTATAGAACTTCTTTTTGCATTTCTGATAACTTAGGAAAGTTGGCATGGAAAATGGTAGAATGCAAGACTCTTTACAAACAAAATAATAAAATAGACACAAATTATGACTAATAAAAAAACCAATTTACTTTTTCTATAGGTGATGACTTATTTTTTTTCCTCTCATTTTCATTATGGGAGAGAGGGATTCAAATTTGTCACCTCTCACAACATTGGATTCGAATTGCTGGGTAATGACTTAACAAAAGAAGAAACAGCTTCATACGCACGTAATGACTTACCACTAGGCCCTGTGTGGGATTACTTTTTTCTGCCAAAAACCTGCTTTACTTTAAAATTAAGCAATTTAAGGTATTTGGTAAAAATAAAATATACTGATTATTTTAAAATCATTGCCCTTTTGATAGTAACTTTTAAAAGCAGGCTCTGACTCGCTTTTCAAATCTGATTTCAAAAGAAGCAGAGATGAACCATCTCCACTGATCTGCATCAACAAGTTCTTAGTATCCTCTACTACAAGCCGAAGTAAGGATCTGTCAGTGGATGTACTTCAAATGGCTTAAACAATTTGGAGAGCATCACTCTACCGAGTAGAGTCTACCATGAGATACATATTAGGCACATGTGCACAAGCCACTGCGGGATCTTGTTCAATAAATAAGGTTTTTATGACCTCCAAAAATGCTTCAAACAACTATATATAGGGTTTTTAGGTCTAATGGTCCATGAACTTTGACCCAATTCGCATTTTGGTCCCTCAATTTTCAAAATCGTTCCCGTGGTCCTTCAACTTCACTTTTGTTAGGATAAATGGTCTTGCCGTCAATTTGTTATCTTTTCTGTTAAATGCAAGGTTAAAATGGTATTTTTGTATTATTTTTAATTTATGCACCCATTTTCTTCCTCTTCTCTCTCCAGCATCCATCCCTCTCCTCCATTCTTGTTTCTCAATTTGTAAAAATTATGCAACTCTGTTGCTCTCTTTCTTCAATCACTCCTTCATCACTTATGATTTCTCCCCCTTTTTTTACCTAATATATTTAAATTGGAGATGAAAAAATGAGAGCAGAAAATGGGTGCATAAAATATTTGTAAAATTTTAAATTGAAACTTAATATTGGTTTCCAGCTCTCAGTATTTTATATTTAAATCAAAGTTCAAGGACCACTAAACCTAAAAACCCACTATATATGTAAATCAACTGGCAGTCTCATTGCTCCATGGTGCCGCCTCAAAAATAGCAATCTCTCCATGATGATTAAATCCCACAAACATCCCAAATGAAGGATATGATTCATTAGTTTTATAAATGGTGTCAAATTTTGAGGAAAAAATGTGGAAATGATGAACCAAAAAATCAATTATGGCTACTTCATTAATTTGTAACAAAAACAATATATATGGTGTCAGACGCTTTTGGCTCTACTCATTTTTTGAAATTATTTTCCAATAAAGTAGCAGACAGGTTTTTAAAACACAAATTTATTTTCTCGTTTTCATTTTTCTCGGAGGTTTACGTGAATGATTTTAGAATGATCATGTGGCACAATTTTGACCACTGGATCTCGTTAATTAATGATCGTGATTAGAAATTTGGGAGGGTGTATTCAATTAAGATTTTAATGGATTATTTTGAAGCTTAAAAGTACAGCAGTATTCAATTAGGATTTTTAAGTAAACAATAAAAGTCTGGTGGTATTCAATTAGGATTTTTAAATAATCAATACAAGTCCGGTGGTATTCAATTAGGACTTTTAATAGATAAGAAAAAGTACTGTGGTATTCAAAAACTTACTGATTTTAATGTATTTCATTAAATGGTGTATTGTGTGAGACTTTTGAGTGTGTGATATATATACCAAATCACATAACAAATCACACCCTCCTATGCATGATTCTCATATATGCTCTCATACTTTTTCTTCCCCATTATTTTTTCATGCCTTTTACTGTATATAAAAAAAAATTCATAAGAGAGACGATAAAGGGTCCACATCACAGCACAGTCCCCCTTTTTCCTCCTTTCCCTCCACCTCTTTTTTTTCTTCTAATTTTTTCTTTCTTTCCTCCTCCCTCCCCTGACCCCTCTTTCTCCTTCGCACTCTCCTCTCTCCCTCAGTGTTTAGTAAACAACCACCAATTTTAGATGATGAAAGTTGCAAACCAATTTTGTAAAAGCTCTTCCGTTGGTTATTCAAATGGGAAGATCCAAGTAAAACGAAGGTCTTTATCTATTGAACAAAGCGCTACTACGTTCAAATTATGTGTAATGGCATGGACCGTTAAATATCATATTAGGTATGGAATCAAAAAACTGATTTATTTTGGTTCTAGTTTCTTTCAGCCGTTAGCCTTACAACATCATGTTATATCTACAACTTTAATATTTTAATTGCTATATAAAATTACTTCAATGTCATTAGAACATTTTATTGTCACTTATTGAGTTATTTTGAAATATTTTCTATGAATTCAATTTTGGTTTCGGTTTAACAAATTTTGTCTTCAATGGGTGTATTGTTTTTTGTCAATTTAATAACATTTTTATAATATTATAAATATTATGTTGCAAAGTGGGCAGAAAGGTTTATGAGATTTTATTGGTTAATGTGGTGAGCAAACATACTCCCATAGAAATAAAATCCTGTAATTATAATCTATTAAAATCATAAGTAAAATCATAAGTGAATAAAATCATAAGTAAAATCATGTAATTGCAATCTATTAAAATCATAAGCAAAATCATATAATTACAAATCCGGTTGAAATCCATTACATTAAAATCATGTAATTACAATCTGTTAAAATCTTAATTGAATACACCCCCCTAAAGTATCACTTCTATTCATTAATTCTCTGGCATCTTCTTATTTATAAGCAACAGCTCACAACAAATGGAGATGTTAATGAGAATCTTATTGGATTAATGAAACCACAGCCCCTACATGTCATTGCCACGTATGGAAGGATAATTTTTAATCACAAGACTACCCCTCACCCAGTTTGACTTTCCCATTTCTGACCATTTATACACAATTTTGCACACATCAAAAAACCAGAAAAACAAACGCAGTGCAAACAACTCTCTCCATTTCTCTCTCACTCAAAGCCACCACTCTGTTGTTCTACCACCAACCCAAAACTAGCACAAAACCCACATCCAAATCTGGCTCAGACATGGAGGAGTCCGTACCAATCAGTATCTGGGACAGTGTTGTGGAGCTAACCAAAGTGGCACAGCAAAAGGGTAGTGATCCTCTGCTATGGGTTATACAGTTGTCCTCAAACTTGAAATCCAGGGGAGTATCAATGCCCTCAGTCGAGCTTGCCAATGTGTTGGTCTCTTACATTTTCTGGGACAATAACGTGCCCATTACTTGGAAGTTTCTAGAGAAGGCTTTGATGTTGAAAATTGTGCCCCCTATGCTTGTTTTTGCTCTGCTTTCAACAAGGTTGTTCTTTTGTTTTCTGTTTTGGTGTTTGAAGATTTTGATTTCTGGGTTGTTTTTTTGTCCCACTAACCATCGGTATTTCATAGGAAACTTATCTGGGCAAGAGCCTAAGAGACCTGCATCCTGTAATATGTCCAATGCGTATTTTCTTTGAGACATGAAAATACCTTTCTTGGAACGAGAAAACTCAATACCCAAGAAGTATTTTAAATCACCAAGGTCCTTGATGCGAAAATGCTTGAGGAGAAAAGATTTGAGACGCTCCATTTCTTGCAAATCATTCCCTGTAATAAGTATATCATCCACATAAATAAGAACTACAGCAAAAAAAAATTATTTCAAACCTTGGTGAACAATGAGTAATCGGCTTTTGATTGATGAAAACCTGCATGTTGAATACCTAGAAACCTGTTTAAGTCCATAAAGGTCGTTTTTTAGCCGACATACGGTATTCTCCCCGTGTCGACGAAGTCCGGGAGAAGGTTCCATGTACACAACTTCATGTAAATCGTCATGGAGGAAGGCATTATGAACATCTAATTGATGGATGAACCAATTACAAGTAGCAACAACAGTGAGAAGACTACACAATGTGGTGAGTTTGGTGGTAGAAGAGAATGTTTCCTGATAATCAATGCCTTCCACTTGTGTTTAGCCCTTGGCCACAAGCCAGGCTTTCTAATGATCAATGGTGCCATCAAATTTATATTTGAGTTTGAAAACCCATTTACAACCAATGGGTTTGTGTCAAGGTGGCAGCAAGACAAGAGTCCAGGTATGGTTTTGTGCCAAAGCATCTAATTCTGTTTGCATGGCCTGCTGCCAATTGGGATCAAGGATAGCTTGAGCGTAACTGGTGGGTTCAGTGGTGCCTAAAATGTTAGCTAAAAAGGGAAAATGGGGTAATGAAATGCGAAAATAAGACAAGAAATGAGAGAATGGGAATTTTGTACCTGTAACAGCAGATGGCAACCAGGCAGATGAGGAGGCATGGTTGGACATATGGTAATATTGATGCCATACTGGAGCCTGCCTTGGATGAGTGGAATGATGTGTTGGAGTTGTGGGAGATGAATGTGGTGGACTAGGCAAGGTCGGTTCTAATTGAAAAGGAATAAAAGACAAGGTGTTGTCAGATGAACGGGAGATGGGAAAAGTGGGGGGGGCCACAAGACTGGTGGTGGCAATCCGAAGAGTGGTGTTGGCAAGGTAGGGTTGTGAAGATGAATGAGTGAGGTTGGTAGGTTCTACAAGGGATGCATCAGGAGGTGGACCCGTGGGGTCTTGAGTAGGTGTGTCAGGGGTAATTGGGGCTAAGGTTGAAATGGGTGGAGACAGTAGATGGGTTTGATTTAGAGAAAGTGATTGGGGAATGTCAAAAATTGGGTTAGGAAGAACATGAGTGGAGGAAGCAAGTTGAGGTGGGACAGGGAAGAAAAGAAAAATATGTTCATGAAATTGAACATCTCGATTGAAAAAAAAAATTGGAGTTGTGCAAATCAAAAAGTTTGTAGCCTTTTTGTCCCATGGGATAGCCAACGAAAATACAGGGTGTGACACAAGCATCGAATTTTTGTAGGGGATGAGTCATAGTAGCATAACAAAGACACCCAAAAACTCTAAGATGGTCAAAGGTTGGTGGCCGGTGATAGAGCAACTCAAAGGGTGACTTATTAGACAATAATGGAGTGGGCAAACGATTTATGAGATAGACAACGGTTAAAACAACTCCCCCCAAAAATTGAGAGGGAAATTGGCTTGGAAACGTAGAGCACGGACAACATTGAGAATGTGGCGATGTTTGCGCTCAACAACTCCATTTTTGTGTGGAGTGTGAACGCATGATCGTTGATGTTCAATCCCATTGGTTCGCAAAAACTCTCTCATGGATAAAATTTCTAAACCATTGTCAATGCGAATGGCTTTAACATTGAAATTGAGCTGAGTTTTGACAAAAGTAAAATAAAATTTTAGAAGAGTTTGTGTTTCAGATTTGTAAACTATCAAAAAAAGCCAAGTGCATCGAGTAAAGTCATCAATAATGTTAGATATATGCCTTATAAGCCAATATAAAATGGATAATTCTAAGGAAATAATATATAATAATCAAAGGGGCAAGAACATTGCTTTAGATACATAACGTTCACAAAGTAACAAGGCCATGGATTAAGATATAAATGGAAAGTGGTCTAAAGAAGTTAGATGCATGAGACCTTTCCATACATATAAATATCTTATCCTAAAATGTTCTTGGTCATAGGATCACCAATTGGACAATGGTGACCCGCAAAGACTGGTAAACATTATGTCTGCTCAATTGGGAGGATGACTAGTCTCAAGTCATTCGTGTGGAGACATTGAGACAGATATGTAGGTGCTCTATAGAAGATGGAGCCCATTGAACGCAATCAACTCTAGAATTATTGTATGGAAGTCTTACTCACAAGTGTCAAACAAAGAATTCTAAGTTGTGATAATGCAAATTAATCCTTAGACCTGTGACATCACAGTTGTCTTGTGTATATGTTGTTTCTCTTTGAGAGCACTATACGGTCGTATCAAAATGATGTGACTTAAAGGTGTTCCTCAGGATTCTCAGCGTGTACGCAGAGACAGGTGAATGTACAACAAGGAATCTTTGCTCTTAGTAAGAAGAGAGAATACTCTAAAGATATGATTCGTGAATCTTTGGCCAAAGTATTGGATGAAAATTGAAACAAGAACGTTTGCAATTTCATCAAATTGAATCATATAATCTAGAGATGTCATATTAGGGATTTTGACACAAGTTTACCATATCCCGAGAATATGACATAGAGTATTGAATTAGAGAAGGATCGAATTGCATTGTAATCACAAACAGACTAGGTTCTCTAAATGAATTCTTTTTAGCTTGGGTAGCCATGACATACTGCTAGGTGTCACTCATGGCTTGTGGAAGCCATGTAATGACTAATTATAATTAGTCTTTGCCAATAGGGAGAATTGTATGGAGGGATACAATTCACACTTGATTCAGAGTGAATCATTCATACCCACTGCCTTGCTAATTAAAACCTATAAGATCGCTCATCGAAAAGGAATTGATTGGGAAATTATGAAGAGAATGAATGATTTTGTGACTTGGTCAAAGTCAAAAGTCAAACATTAAAGGTCAAACGGTTGACCCGACACTTGACACGGTCAACTAAGGATGACCAGGACCAACACTTGTTAGACAAATGAGTGATTGAATTAGTCAAGTCACTAGAGTAATTAAATTGATTAGATTAATTTAATTATTCAATTAAAGTTATGAAACTTTAATTAAAGGTCTCATATGGACTTAGGCACATATGTGACACATTATAGGATTAATGTGTTGGACCAAGATAGCAAAAGATGACACACAAATGGGGGGGTGGCTACACTAGGGTTTGGGGGCATTTTTGTCACTCTTGTGACATTTTTTATCCTATAAGTGTGTAGCTATGGAATCTTATCATCCTAGGGTTTTCAAGTTAGTGAAATTGGAAGAGAGAAAACATCAAGCTCTCTCTCCCTAACCCCTTCAATCTATCACATCAAGTGAGGGTGCTAGCACCACTCTTCACTTGTTTACTCATTCTCTCATCCCATTCAATCCTTGGAGAAAAGCTTTGGGGAGGTGCATATCTTTGTATCTATTTGGAGAGCTACAAGATGGAGAATCAACATCAAAGGGAGAGCCAACAACAAAGGGACCACTCCCTCTACTTAAACACCATTCTTGGTTTCAATATTCGCTCCAAGGGTATGAACATCTTATCTTTCTCTCAAATAGGATTTAGAGAGTCTTTGGTGCACACTTTCATAGACTTATAAAGATTGGGACCAAATGAGACTTGCATGAATCCCTAGTTTATTTCATGTTTCCGCTCTTACTTTGATTTCATATTAGATATGGCTTGCTAGGTGATTTATACTCTCAAAGTTTGGTTGTAGAGTTTTTTAGAAATCTCTACACAACACCATTCCCACAATATTCCCTTCAAATAACTGTTAGGAAAAAAAAAACGAGCTCCTAAATGAGAGGCTATTTTATGCAAACCCCAAAAGTCACAATGTAATAAGTCAAATGTTGAACGTGATGAAATAGAACACTTAATGGAAAATAAATTCTTATTTGTTTGGCCATAGGATAAATGCCACAATTATTGTCAACATAAACAATTTTTGAAGGAAGCAATGAAGAAAGTAAATGAAAACGAGCAGGTGAAGGGTGTCTGAGACGAAGGTGCCATAAATTGGACGTTTGTGAAACTTGATAGGAAACATGTGTCTTTGGCAAAGGCGACATGTAATATAGACCACCACGTTGTTTACCCATACCAATCATCTTCTGGTAGCCAAGTCCTACAAGATACAAAATGTGGGAAACAAGATAGCACAACAATTGAGTGAGTTTGTAATTTTACTGGCTGACATTAAATTCAAACAAAAGAAAGGAACACACAAAACATTATCTAAGGTGATGGTGTTATTAAAAGGAATTGTGCCAATTAAAGTAATTGGTGCGGAAGAACCAATGGGTAAGTTAACAATGGAAGTGTGAGCTAGTTGAATTTTTGTGAAAAGTGTAGAATAAGATGTAATATGATCTATAGCCCTGCTATCCAAAATCCAAGGTTTGCTAGAAACAGAATTAATTGAAAGGACAATAAAGGTGGAAAGACCTACTTGTTAGCAGTTGTCATGAAACACAAAGTGACAAAGTGGAAACACACAAAGTGGAAACCTCTCTCCTTGTCTTAGGGAACATACTTTCTCCCTTGTCTTAAGGACCATGTTTTCATGCTTTTTTGTCTTTTGATCTTATTCAGTCCATGTGTGTGTGTCTTGATTGTATAACAATAGAAAGAAATGAGTTGTATAAATTATTACAAGATATAGAAGAAATACAAGTTGTTGAAATCAGAAAATATGAGCAGCCTTCAATTTCTCTGCATTCTCTCTACTCAAGTTTCCATTCTCTCTACTCAATCCTCCTAAATTTGACATGGTATCAGAGCAGCGATCTTAGAATTGCTGACTCTTGTTCTGAATCTTTGCTACCTCCATGGGGGAAGATGTTTTTTTCCCTGCTAGAAATAGCACCACCAACTCTTCTCAACCTACCTACCTAGAAGCATTGAAGACACCGATCCCGACCCAGACACCGACCCAACCGATTGGCCTCACCTGGACTAAGTATTGTCGCCAACCCAACCAACCGACCCCGATGATCCAGACCTCAACCCCGACTGAAACTACACGATGTGAAAAAGATCAAAAAAGATATGAAGCTGCAAGTAGTGACTCTGGCTATGTATTCCATACTTCGGATGATGGAAATTCAACGGGCTGGATAATTGATTCTGGCGCAACCGATCATATGACATTTGATCCTGATGATTTTCTGAGTACCAGTCAACCCAGAAGAACTAGGATTGCTAATGCCAATGGAGTTACTTCTCCTGTGACAGGGGCTGGCACTGTGGCTCTCTCATCCTCTCTTTCATTATCTAATACTTTACTTGTTCCATCTCTATCAAATAAGCTAATGTCAGTTAGTCAACCGATTGGCCTCACCTGGACTAAGTATTGTCGCCAACCCAACCAACCGACCCCGATGATCCAGACCTCAACCCCGACTGAAACTACACGATGTGAAAAAGATCAAAAAAGATATGAAGCTGCAAGTAGTGACTCTGGCTATGTATTCCATACTTCGGATGATGGAAATTCAACGGGCTGGATAATTGATTCTGGCGCAACCGATCATATGACATTTGATCCTGATGATTTTCTGAGTACCAGTCAACCCAGATGACACTTGCATTTTGGCTAAAAGTCACCGTGTGCCCTACTTGTTGAGTTCAAGGAAGAGTACTACTCCGTTTAAGTTAATTCACTCTGATGTTTGGGGGCCCTCACCTATAACTTCTCATTTTGGCTTTCGGTGGTTTGTGACGTTTGTGGATGATTGTACTCAGATGACATGGTTGTACTTGATGAAGAACAAAAATGAAGTGTTTACTATGTTTCAGTCTTTCCACAGACAGATTGAAACTCAGTTCTCTACCAAGATCAAAGTTCTTCGCTCCGACAATGGGGGCGAATATGTCAATCATGACTTTCAAACATACTTCCAGATGCACGGCATGATTCATGAGACGACTTGTCCTCAAACACCACAACAGAATGGTGTTGCGGAACGGAAAAACAGACATCTCCTTGAAACAGCTCGAACACTACTGATTGGGCTCATATTCCCCGGAACCACTGGGATGATGCCATCATCATGACAGTTTATCTTCTCAATCGTATGCCTTCGCGGGTCTTGGACTTCCGGACTCCGCTCCAAACGCTTGCCAATCCGCTCCAAACGCTTGCTAATTATGGGCCCCTGCCATCTGTTTCGATGTGCCACGAATCTTTGGTTTTGTGGCATTTGTTCATCTCCATAAAAATCAACGTAGAAAACTTGATCCATGTGCTCTCCGATGTGTTTTTATGGGATATGCTGCTCATCAGAAGGGATATCGGTGTTATCATCCCCCTACTCGTCGTACCTATGTCACCTTGGATGTCACTTTTATGGAGTCTGAAATGTTCTTCCATGATCCGACGTCCAACTCTCTGCCCCAAAGAGACATACAAATAGAACCAATGAGCAAGGAGGCTCTGGAAATTCAAGAACTTGAAGATTGGAGCAAAACGAGCCAAAAAAGTCCGAGAGAAAATGTAATCTGCCCACCCATGATCGGTAGCCAGGAGCCCAGCGACCGGTCGCATCAAAGTACTGAAGCTGAAATTCGAACCTGTCCAAATGCGATCGGTCTCCAGGAGCCCAGTGACCGGTCGCATCAAAGTACTGAAGCTGAAATTCGAACCTGTCCAAATGCGACCGGTCTCGAGGGGCCCAGCGACCGGTCGCACCGAAGTACTGAAGCTGAAATTCGAACCTGTCCAAATGCGTCTGGTCGCGAGGAGCCCAGCGACCGGTCGCACCACAATGCTGAAGCTGAAATTCGAACCTGTCCAAATGCGACTGGTCGCGAGGAGACCAGCGACCGGTCGCCCCACAACAAGAAAATTGGCCTGTTTTCATACTTCATCGACGATGATAATGAAGACCCCCCTCACATCTCAGTACCCGCTAATCAATCTCCTGTGAATAATCATGAGGTACGTGATTCTACTACATCTACTGCTTTAATTGATGAACCTGTTAGATATCAATTACCTGATAGACAGAACCATGGAAAACCGCCAATTCGGTATTCACCGGATAATGGCAAGGCATCAAAGTATCCAATTGCAAACTATTTTTCTGCTGAAAAATTATCTGCACCCCTCCAAGGCTTTGTACACCAATTATCCGCAATTCATATTCCAACCAAAGTGAGTGAGGCATTGAAGGATCCAAAATGGGTTCAAGCAATGAAAGAGGAGATGCATGCTCTGGAGAAAAATCACACATGGACACTGGAGAGTTTACCTCAAGGAAAGAGGACTGTTGGATGCAGATGGGTCTACACTTTGAAATACAACGCTGATAGGTCAATTGAACGTTACAGAGCACGACTTGTGGCCAAGGGATACACGCAAACATATGGTATTGACTATGAAGAAACCTTTGCCCCTGTTGCAAAACTTAACACCGTTCGAGTGCTATTGTCAATTGCAGCAAATCTTGATTGGCCTCTCCACCAATTTGATGTGAAGAATGTCTTTCTCCATGGATAACTCACAGAAGAAGTCTACATGGATATCCCACCAGGATATGTTACATCTTCTCATGCTAATGTGGTGTGCAGATTACGAAAGGCATTATATGGATTGAAGCAGTCTCCCAGGGCATGGTTTGGGCGTTTTGCCTTGGCAATGAAGAATTATGCTTTTAACCAGAGTAATTCTGACCATACTCTGTTCTTAAAACACAAGGGAGGAAAGGTAACGGCTCTAATCATTTATGTCGATGATATGAAAGTAATTCTGACTATACTCTATTCTTAAAACACAAGGGAGGAAAGGTAACAGCTCTAATCATTTATGTCGATGATATGATTATTACTGGGAATGATACACAGGAAATTTCTCAACTACAAAAATGTTTGGCAAAGGAGTTTGAAATGAAGGATCTTGGTGGACTCAAGTACTTCTTGGGCATTGAAGTTGCTCGATCAAAGCAAGGCATATTTCTCTCACAAAGGAAGTATG
>NW_018921414.1:87362-105419 GCF_002207925.1 Prunus avium
CTTTCACCTAACGACCGGTCGCTCATCACGTCCAAATTTGAGTTTCGACTCTGCCAAAAACGACCGGTCGTCACTGTTCATGCGACCGGTCGTCACTGTTCATTTTTCATTGTTCGTGATACTATTCACAGCACTGTTCACAGGTGATAAATAGGTGATAAAAGGGCGATAGAAAGTGTTGTTTGTGTTTTTCTTTAGTTTTCTTGTGTTGTTTCATTTCTTTTACACTTCCTTACTTATTTTTAGTTTCCATTTTGCATTTGTGCATTTGTGGTGTGTCAATTAAGTGTTCTTTACGTACTCAAATTAGAACTTATAGGAAGCCGACAAGTTCTTCGTGGGATCGACCCCGTACTTACATAATCTATACTTCAATAGATTCGTGCACTTGCGAGTATTTTTAATTGGTTGTTTGCACATTAATTTGTATCCTCTTAGGAATGCAACAATTTTTGGCGCCGTTGCCGGGGAACTGGCACGGCTGTTTATCTGTTTTGTTTGAGTATGTTTAGAGTACTTAGTTTTATTTTTGTTTATTGATTGTTGTTTCATTTTATCTTGATTTGTTTTTGTTTCTTTTTCTTATAGGAACATCCGACGAGTCACCTTCACCATCACCAATGGCAGCCGCAACTGAAATTGTGGAACTTACTATGCAAGAATACTCCAATAAATTTGGGATGGAGGAAGCAAAGGCTTTTGGCTCATTTCAGAATGAGTTGACTATGAATGAATATTTCCAACAAACATACAATCCGGAGTGGAGAAATCATTCGAACTTCTGGTGGACCGACAATCCAAATTTTCAACAAGAGCCATATCAACCATATCAAGGCCAACATCATATTTGTCCACCTCATGATCAACCTCAACATTACCCTCCACCACAATCTTACCAACCACCTCAAGGACCGACTCTGGAAGAACTTGTTGCTTCAATGGCTAGAAACACAGATAGTTTCATCACTGAGACAAAAGGCTACATGCAGAGGAATGACACCCACATGCAGAAGAGAGATAATGCCATATCAAATCTAGAAAATCAAGTGGGGCAGATTGCTACAGCTTTGAGTCAAAGGGAAGCTAGGATGATGCCTAGCCAAACAACGATTAATCCAACCGGGCATGAGCATGTTCAAGCAGTTACCTTGAGAACTGGTAAGGTAATTGGTGAAATTGATGGTTCTAAAAATTTGATTCACAATGTTGATGACATGCAGGTTGAACAAGTGACTGAGGCCTAAGGAAAAAGATGCAATCAACATGGAGGAAAATACACAAGTAGCATCTTCACCTGAGTGGATCCCAAAGCATGAAATTGCAAGAAGGGCAAGAAAGGAAAAGGTATGTCGTGAACCTACTAATGAAGATATCTCACGTGCTCCTTTTCCTCACAGGTTGATGGGTTCTAAAAAAATTCAACATGCCAAGGACATATTGGAAACTTGTAGGAAGGTGCAAGTCAATATTCCTCTCTTGGAGGATCTTTGTACCAACAAGGGGAACTTCAAAGATGATGAAACTGTTGCACTAACGGAAGAGGTTTCTGTTGTTTTGCAAAGGAAGCTTCCTCCCAAGTTGGAAGATCCAGGAAGTTTCACAATTCCATGTGTAATTGGTGATAAATTGTTTGAGAAAGCTTTAATTAATCTAGGTGCTTCAATAAATTGTTTCGTGATACTATTCACAGCACTGATCACAGGTGATAAATAGGTGATAAAAGGGCGATAGAAAGTGCTGTTTGTGTTTTTCTTTAGTTTTCTTGTGTTGTTTCATTTCTTTTACACTTCCTTACTTATTTTTAGTTTCCATTTTGCATTTTTACATTTGTGGTGTGTCAATTAAGTGTTCTTTACGTACTCAAATTAGAACTTATAGGAAGCCGACAAGTTCTTCGTGGGATCGACCCCGTACTTACATAATCTATACTTCAATAGATTCGTGCACTTGCGGGTATTTTTAATTGGTTGTTTGCACATTAATTTGTGTCCTCTTAGGAATGCAACAATCTACCTATCCCATACCCGATCCGACATCGCGTATGCTGTAAGTGTTGCTAGTCAGTTTATGCATTGTCCAAGTGAAGATCATATGGATGCGGTTTTTCGGATTCTTAAATATTTGAAGTCAACACCGGGAAAAGGACTTATGTTCTCTAAAAATGGTCATCTGAATATCAGTGGCTATACAGATGCAGATTGGGCAGGGAATGTCACTGATAGAAGATCAACATCAGGGTACTTCACATTTGTGGGAGGTAACTTGGTTACTTGGAGAAGCAAGAAACAGAATGTTGTTGCTTTGTCTAGTGCAGAAGCCGAATTCAGAGAAATGACCAAAGGAATTTGCGAACTCCTTTGGTTGAAGAAATTGCTTACAGAGATTGGATATGCGCCTACATTAGGAATGCATCTACAGTGTGATAACAAGGCCGCAATATCCATTGCACACAATCCGGTTCAACATGATCGCACTAAACATGTTGAAGTGGATCGACACTTCATTAAAGAGAAACTTGAAAATAAAGAAATTCAGCTTCCGTTTGTCAAGTCCGAAGACCAGCTGGCTGATATATTGACAAAAGCAATTTCTAGCAGAGTATTCCACAACTCACTGATCAAGTTGGGCATTGGTGATATCTATGCACCAACTTGAGGGGGAGTGTTAGCAGTTGTCATGAAACACAAAGTGACAAAGTGGAAACACACAAAGTGGAAACCTCTCTCCTTGTCTTAGGGAACATACTTTCTCCCTTGTCTTAAGGACCATGTTTTCATGCTTTTTTGTCTTTTGATCTTATTCAGTCCGTGTGTGTGTCTTGATTGTATAACAATAGAAAGAAATGAGTTGTATAAATTATTACAAGATATAGAAGAAATACAAGTTGTTGAAATCAGAAAATATGAGCAGCCTTCAATTTCTTTGCATTCTCTCTACTCAAGTTTCCATTCTCTCTACTCAATCCTCCTAAATTTGACACTACTTCATTCGCAAATGCATGGTTATTACCAAAGGATGATGATGCATTGTTGTTGATTAGTGACATGGTTGTGGCCAATTGTTGGTATTGTTCAGTAATAAGTCCACTCAAGAAAGTCTGGAGCTTGAATTGGGTTTTGTGAAGGTTGTGCAACACTTGAAGAGTTGGCTTGCTGGGCTACGTGTGCGGATGGGAAAGATTAGCCCGAATGTGGAACAAACCCATATGACTACTGCGTGAAGGTGCACATGTTACTATAGGAGAAACTGGAATTTCAACATGAGTTTGCACCTCGATTGGACCTTTGGTTTTCATTCCTAGCATGATTTCATTGACCACTTGATGTGTAGGTTCCATCCTTGAATCGGCAGGTTTCTTATGTGTGTGTCTATTTCGATTACAAAAATTGCAATGGAATTTTAATTGCTTGCAATCTGCAATTTCGTGACTATTACGATCACAATGATAATGTTTATTTTTGGAATTGTTTGGACGGCTTTGGATAGTTGCGGCAATAGAAAAGTTCTCGGTTGTTCCCAATGTCATATGTTGTTGTGTTTCATCTTGAATGACGAGTGAATAAGCTTGATGGACTTTAGGCAATGATGTTATCATGAGGATGTTGTTGCGAATGCCACTGAATGTGTCATTGAGGCCCATGAGAAATTGCATATTGTTATCTTCTTCTATTTGTTCGTTGTGTGCTTTCATCTCATTGCAAGTGAGAGGAGTTATGCATGTCTCTAATTCGTCCCAAAGGCCTTTGAGTTTTGTGAAATAGGTCGCGACTGTCATGGTTCCTTGTGAGAGAAAGGCGACAGACTTCTGGATCTGATAGATTGTTGGTGCATTATTTTGTGAGAATTGATCTTTGAAATCGTCCCACACTTGTTGGGCAATTTTGGCATGAGCAACCCCTTGGGCTAGATCAGGCTCCACTGAGTGAGCAAACCATGATAAAATCATACTATTGCACTGATTCCAAATAACATATTGTGCCTGGTGTTTTGTTTCTAATGGGGGCTGAATGGAGCCATTGATAAGCCAATTTTGTTTTTGGCTGTGAGAGCATGCACCATGGATTTACTCCAAGATGGGTAATTGGCGCCGTTCAATTTTGTTGGAACGAGCATATGACCAAGATGATATGAATTATGAACATAGTATGGGTTTGATGAATCCATATCGGGATTACCATTCCTATTGTTCGAATTTTTGGTTTTTGGGGGTGTTGAATCTTCTCCTACCATGGTGTTGGAAAGTTTGCTAGGGTTTTGCAAGGGTCAAGTAATCAGGCACTAGGACAATGCTCTGATACCATGTTAAGATTTCAGAGGGACAAACCCTTGGCCCAGCACTAGCAACATTGATATTGTCCCCAACTTAACCACATGTTATTAGGAGTGGTTCATTATATGGGACTTCCTATTTTGTTAAGTTTCTGATGTGGGACTCATATATTCTTCAACACTCCTCCTCACGTGGGACCACTTTTTAGTTGACTACACGTGCAACCAATTCCACATTGGTCACCTTTTTTTTCATTTAGGGTTTGTTTGATTTTGGTTCAATTTGGGATTTTTTGTTTGATTTGAGTTTGTTTGATTTGGATTTAATCGGGTCCAGTCAACCGGCCCACTTTGATACCATGTAAAGAATGTTTAGTTGAAAGATTTTGTTGTATTGACAATAATAGATTCGGATCCTCTGTTCCAATTTTCTCTGTCACGATCTGCTTACTTTTGTTCCTCATACGCCACCTCATTAAACTAAAAATTGACACATCATCCTTCAAACAAAAAACCCAATTTACTCCTAATTATAAAAAATAAAATAAAATAAAATAAAATAAAAAACCTAATCCAACTAATTACAAAGTCACTGTAGCGTAATCCTCAATCCCAGGGATTGATTTGGATTTGTCTACCTATATCAAGTAAACTACTCTATGTACAGCTATAATTGACATATTACAATAATAACATATCAATTACAAAAGATTATTCTAATACAACAACATACCCAGAAGATAACAAAACAACGAAAGAGTTCATCAACGTTAGAAGAAGATGGTTCTCCAGATTCTACGCTCCTAAATTTTAGACCCATACCGGCCTTAGGATTCTCATATATATGATATACTCCATTCATTCATTGTTTCACAATCACTTATTTACTAATACAAGAAACCTTCAACAATTTAGCAAGAAAACTTCTCATATCTTGGTCAATGGACTCCCCACTTTCTCCTGTCATGTTCTTCGCTTTGTTCCTCTTCTTTCTCTCTTCTTCTCCTGCGCCCGCAGATGCAAGAGCGTCTCCGTTAGTTAGAAGTGTTTGCAAGCAAACCAGTGACTCTTTCCATCAAAACTACACCGAATGCGTAAAAACTCTTTCGTCAGATGCTCGAATTCAATCGTCAGCATCCAATGATCTCAAAGATCTTACTATAAATGTTCTTGAGATAGCTGCAGAAACTGCTACAGACACCCAAGAGTTGTTTAACAGTTATCTACGCATGACTGAGAGCAGCACCAAAGGTATTCAACAGTGTGCACAATCGTACGGATCAGTGGCATCGGCTTTCCAAGGCACATTAGAGGGAGTTAAGGAGGACCACGATATGGTCAAGTATACGGTGGCACCGATCGCTGATGGCATCGCCGTTTGCGAAAAGGCGTTGAGTTCTGATGGGGTTAAGCTTCCTCGTACAATATCTAGCAGAGTCAATTTGGTGAGCTTGTATAAGGACATTGGATTCACCCTCACTTCCCAGTTAGCAAGCATCGGGCTGAAGGGTCAAAAGCATTGAACCCTACACGTTATGGTAGAGTTGAGATAGAAGAGTGAGATAAAAGAATGTACAGGGAATGTATTTACGATTATTAAAGAACAAACTGAATAAACATAAATTATGTGTCCAAGTATGATCAAAGAAAGAAACTTATATTAGTCTGGATCAAGGAATAAGTTCTTCCTTCCGGACATGTTCTCCTTTTAGGGCATGTTTCAACTGATATTACTTACTACGACATGTTCTTCATTCCGGAGGAGTGATTAGCATAGTGTCGAGATGAGATGAGATAGTGAAATTGTTGTATACCTCTTTTTGTCAAGAAATTGTTATATACTTGAATAACAAATTAAAAATAATAAACAAATAACTATTTTTTTTTTTTTTTTTTTTGCCAACAAATAACTATTTGTTGATGTGATACATATAGTACAGTACACATATTAAAATGTGCGATGATGATCCTAACATACTTTAGAAATTATAAAACATAATAATATTTTTATTTTTGTTTGTTATCAAATACTTATTAAATATAATAATAATAATACTTTGACACATAATTTAAAAATATGAAAAGTGGTTTACTTGAAGTTTGAATCTAAGACCACAAATCATTTTTTATTGGACAAGACGTCATTGGCGGTTATGACGTCATTTAAAGGTACTTTTGTTTCTCTTTAAATATGTTAATGAACTTGGATTTTTCTAACCATAATATTCCCAAGTTAGAGCATGTCTAATGCAAGGTGAAGGGGCAACGGCGTTGTTTTAGCCCCTCAAAATGGTACTATTCGCAAAATCTAGCCTCTCAAAATTTTGAGGTTCTAGTGATGATGAGGATTTAGGGGCTAACACTCACAACTTGTTATTTAAGTTTATTTTATTACTATTTTATTTGTGACAAAAAAACAATTAAAGCATAAGAAAAGCGACGCAAAAGTTTATTTTTGGAAACAATTTTGAGGGGCTTGGATTATATAAAAAAAAGCAACACAAAAAGAATAAACAAGTAAAAAGGGTTTGGAGTAATTAAAAAAAAAGGCCTCAACTAATCGTTGAAAACTGAAAAAAAAAAAAACTAAAAAACTAAAAAGCCCAACAACTAGCCGTTGAAAACTGGAAATAAAATAAAATAAAAAACTAAACAGCCCAACAACTAGCCGTTAGGCAATTGTTATTGAAGTCGCCACGTGGCAGATCCTCATAGGCTAAAGCAATTGGAAAAGCAGCTTTTGCTGCACCACATTTTTTTGCTTTTCAAAACTGACCGTAGGCTCACTCTTAACCTAGACCAGCCGCCAGCCCTTGGGCAAAAGCAGCTCCTTATCAGTAGAAGAGGACCTGAGGCGGTGCACACTCCCAACAAGTAGAAATCTCAAAAAGCGTGTTTGAATGAAGGCTAGTTTTGCACATTTTCTTACTCAGTGCTATTATTCGAGAGATGCTGAAGATGATGATGCGGAATATAGCTGCTGCTGCTTCTTCTTCTTATTGCAGCAGCAGGAGATGGAGAGGTATGCCTTGTCTTCACTCTAACTCCACTCTTGTTGTTTTCACCAGCAATTACTTTGCTTTCTTTTACTCTCAACCTTCGAAACCAATCAAAT
Source organism: Prunus avium (assembly GCF_002207925.1). The sequence continues at coordinate 94,747 of NW_018921414.1, forward strand.
CTACAAGAACCCAACTAGACCAAGCAGTGAGAAACGCACCCACAATCACAACTGTTGAGGATGCTTTCAATGTGTTTGATAGAATGCTTCAAATGCGTCCTCCGCTTTCAGTTGTTCGTTTCAGTCAAATATTGGGTCAAGTTGCGAAATTGAAACATTATTCGGCCGTCATCTCCTTGTATAACCAAATGGATGTGTCGGGAATTGGACCTGATGTTTATACTCTAACCGTTCTCATTAATTGTTATTGTCATTTGGACGTTTATCTGTATTGGGAAAATTCTTCAAACTTGGTCTTGAACCAAATGTCTTTACCTTCACCACTCTAATCAACGGCTTTCTTCTCGAGAATAGAGTGGCGGAGGCGGCAGGAATTTTCAACAAAATGATTGTGGGAGGTAATTGTCAGCCCGATGTGGTTACTTTTGGCACAATAATAAGGGGCTTTTGCATGAAAGGTAACAATAGTGCTGCTATTCAGTTGCTTAGGAAGATGAAGGAAGGAGCTTGCAAGCCTAACCTAGTTGTCTATAGCACAATCATCGACAGTCTTTGTAAGGATACACTAGTTGATGACGCATTGAACCTCTTCTCAAAAATGATGAGCAAGGGTATTGCCCCAAATGTCATTACCTATACATCCTTGATTCATGGAGTTTGCAAATTAGGCGAGTGGAAAGAAGCTACAAGGTTGTTGAATGAAATGGTGAGTAAAAATATCTTTCCAAATGTGTTAACGTTCAGCGTCTTGGTAGACACACTTTGTAAGGAGGGGATGGTTGTGGAAGCAGAAGGCGTGGTTGAGATGATGATTCAAAGAGGTTGTTCACGTTCAGCCTCTTGGTAGACACAATTTGTAAGGAGGGGATGGTCTTGGAAGCAGAAGGTGTGGTAGAAATGATGATTCAAAGAGGTATTGAACCTGATACGGTTACATACACTTCACTCATGGATGGTTACTGTTTGCGAGGACAAATAGGAAAGGCACAAAAAGTTTTTGATGATTCAAAGAGGTATTGAACCTGATACGGTTACGTACACTTCACTCATGGATGGTTACTGTTTGCGAGGACAAATAGGAAAGGCACAAAAAGTTTTTGAACTAATGCTTAGCAAGGGCACGGTGGTTAATGTTGTTAGTTACAACACATTGATAAATGGATATTGTAAGAATAAAAAGATTGATGAGGCCATGATGCTTTTTTCTGGATATGTCTCATAAGGGATCAGTTCCAAATACCATTATTTATAACACTCTTCTGTACGGCTTTTGCAAAACGGGCAGAATACAGGACGCACAAAAGTTGTTCTCTAAAATGCAAGCTTGTGGCCAACTTCCAGATGTTCAAACTTATGCTGTTCTACTGGATGGCATGTGTAAAAACCGACAACTTTCTAGGGCAATGCAATTGTTTGGAGAGATGGAAGCGAAGAAGTTGGATATTGATATTGTGATTTACCGTATTCTTATTGAAGGTTTGTGCATAGCTGGAAAAATTGAATCTGCAAGGGATCTCTTTTTTGGTTTATCATCAAAAAGACTTCAACCTGGTGTCTGGACATACAATATAATGATTAATGGACTCTGTATCGGGGGCCTAACAAGTGAAGTGGAAAAGTTGCTGGTTGAAATGGAAGGGAAAGGCTGTTCTCCAGATGGTTGCACATATAACACAATTATCAGAGGGCTTATCAGTAACAAAGAGACATCGAGGGCGATGGTACTTATTCAACAAATGGTGGAGAAGGGTTTCTCTGCAGATGCATCAACAACGGAGTTGATAGTTCAATTACTGTCGAAAGATGAAGTGGATCCTGCTTTGTTGCCGTTGATAAAAGAATCACTGTGAAATTAATTTGCATCTGTGGACAATGAACTGGTGCATCTTTGACGACCACAAAGGTATTACAGTGATCGTGGGTATGGCAGGAGGTGAAAATGCCTTCTCACTTGTATCCGGAATTTCTGGTATTAATTCTGTTTCATGGAATTTCTGTTTTATTTTGTATGGGACGATAGGAGAACCTCTGTTTCAACAAAAGATCCCACACAAACCCCTGTCCACTGGTGCAAGAGCACGGTGGACAGATTTTATCTTTGCATGAAGTTTCTCCTAAAACTTATTGCTTAGAAATTGCAGACAGATTTTATGTACTGGAAACATTGTTTGATGGGTGATAAATCTAAATGCTGTTGCTATTGTTTATGTACTGGAAATATTTTTCTTTTTGGTTACAAGACTTTGTTGGATGACTGAGTGTTACTTTGAGACAGTATTTTTAGTTAATGTTGTTATTGTTATGTTGGCTGTTCGAAATGTATTTGGATTAGCAATCTACTTGCTTAAGTTATCACTGAAGTCTGTTGCCTTAAATTGGTACATGCGTTATGTAACTTTCACATGAAAAGGCTGCTCTTTAATATGTACATACTCTCCAATATCCAATTAATAGGAGCCCATTTGCTCCCCAACCAAAAGCTGGTTGTTATTTCATACTGAAGTGCTTGACAGGGAAGTAAGGGTTGTCTATTTCAGGTGAAAGAACAGATGAGATCCGCATGGTTCTGAATGATTGAGATAGTTGTTTTGGATTGTTCATCTCACATAATTTTTCCCATCATTGTCCTATAAAATTTTGAATCGTCCATCTCAGATAGTGATAATTCAATAATTTGAATTTAAAACAAAACTTGAGATTGAAATGTCACTCGTTAAAGTTACTGATTTCAAGCCAGCATATTGTGATGCTAGCAAAATATCGTTGCATGAGAGAGAGAGAGAATCACTTCCTAATTTTCCTCGAAAAAAGATAATAAAAGGTACAAAGGCGGGTGAGTTCGAAACTCCATGTCGACACGTGAGAAATTGTATTTACAGAATACGTGGCTGCAATAATATTCTAATGGCTAGGATTAGATTAGGTATAATGGTGTGAGTGTGTGCACAGAGGAGGAGGATTGGATTGATAAAAATTCATTTCAATAACAAATCAATTGTTTGTTTCGAGACTTTTGCGTTATTTTTTTCTTTTTCTTTCCTAATGTACAAAGTAGAATAGGACCTGAGGCCGTGCATACTCCAACAAGCAGAAATCTCAAAAAGCGTGTTTGAATGAAGGCTAGTTTTGCACATTTTATTCGAGAGATGCTGAAGATGATGATGCGGAATATAGCTGCTGCTTCTTCTTCTTATTGCAGCAGCAGGAGATGGAGAGGTATGCCTTGTCTTCACTCTAACTCCACTCTTGTTGTTTTCACCAGCAATTACTTTGCTTTCTTTCATTCTCAACCTTCGAAACCAATCAAATCTACAAGAACCCAACTAGACCAGGCAGTGAGAAACGCACCCACAATCACAACTGTTGAGGATGCTTTCAATGTGTTTGATAGAATGCTTCAAATGCATCCTCCGCCTTCAGTTGTTCGTTTCAATCAAATATTGGGTCAAGTTGCGAAATTGAAACATTATTCTGCCGTCATCTCCTTTTATAACCAAATGGATGTGTCGGGAATTGGACCTGATGTTTACGCTCTAACCATTCTCATTAATTGTTATTGTCATTTGGACCAAATGGGTTTTAGTTTATCTGTCTTAGGAAAAATTTTCAAAGTTGGTCTTGAACCAAATGTCACTACTTTCAACACTTTAATCAGCGGCTATCTTCTCAAGAATAGAGTGGCAGAGGCGGCAGGAATTTTCAACAAAATGATTGTGGGAGGTAATTGTCAGCCCGATGTGGTTACTTTTGGCACAATAATAAGGGGCTTTTGCATGAAAGGTAACAATAGTGCTGCTATTCAGTTGCTTAGGAAGATGGAGGAAGTAGCTTGCAAGCCTAACCTAGTTGTCTATAGCACAATCATCGTTAGTCTTTGTAAGGATACACTAGTTGATGATGCATTGAACCTCTTCTCAGAAATGATGAGCAAGGGTATTTCCCCAAATGTCATTACCTATAACTCTTTGATGAATGGAGTTTGCAAATTAGGCGAATGGAAAGAAGCTGCAAGGTTGTTGAATGAAATGGTGAGTAAAAATATCTTTCCTAATGTGTTAACGTTCAACGTCTTGGTAGACGCACTTTGTAAGGAGGGAATGGCCGTGGAAGCAGAAGGCGTGGTTGAGATGATGATTCAAAGAGGTATTGAACCTGACACGGTTACGTACAATTCACTAATGGATGGTTACTGTTTGCAAGGAAGAATGGACAAAGCGAAAAAGGTTTTTGAACTAATGCTTAGCAAGGGCTTGATGGTTGATGTTGTTAGCTACAGCACATTGATAAATGGATATTGTAAGCAAAAAAAGATTGATAATGCCATGATTCTTTTTCTGGATATGTCTCATAAGGGACTAGTTGCAAATACCGTTACCTATAACACTCTTCTGGATGGTTTTGGCAAAGCAGGTAGAATACAGGATGCACAAAAGTTGTTCTCTGAGATGCAAGCTTGTGGCCAGCTTCCAAATGCTCGAACTTATTCTATTTTACTGGATGGCCTGTGTAAAAACCGACAACTTTGTAGGGCAATGCAATTGTTTTGTGAAATGGAAGCGAAGAAGTTAGATATTGATATTGTGATTTACAATATTCTTCTTGAAGGTTTGTTTATAACTGGAAAAATTGAATCTGCAAGGGATCTCTTTTGTGGTTTATCATCAAAAGGACTTCGACCTAATGTGAGGACATACACTATAATGATTAATGGACTCTGTATCAGAGGCCTAACAAGTGAAGCAGAAAATTTGCTGGTTGAAATGGAAGGGAAAGGCTGTTCTCCAGATGGTTGCGCATATAACACAATTATCAGAGGGCTTATCAGTAACAAAGAGACATCAAGGGCGATGGTACTGATTCAACAAATGGTGGAGAAGGGTTTCTCTGCAGATGCATCAACAACGGAGTTGATAGTTCAATTACTGTCGAAAGATGAAGTGGATCCTGCTTTGTTGCCGTTGATAAAAGAATCACTATGAAATTAATTTGCATCTGTGGACAATGAACTGGTGCATCTTTGACGACCATAAAGGTATTACAGTGGTCGTGGGTATGGCAGGAGATGAAAATGCCTTCTCACTTGTATCCGGAAGTTCTGGTATTATTTCTGTTTCATGGAATTTCTGTTTTATTTTGTATGGGAAGATAGGAGAACCTCTGTTTCAACAAAAGATCCCATACAAACCTGATGCAAGAGCACAATTGTCATCAGCTCTCCATGTCCAACCAAAATATAGAAACTTTGCAAGAAAGATCCACATAACTGAGAAATAAATGACATAGAGCAAAAGAAGAAACATGATCTGTCTAGTTATGTATTCATATGCTCAGCATTATCTTGTAGAATTTTCGTTCTTGCACATTACTTTTTCTCTAACGTCTCTCCTACAAAAACTATCAATTCCCTATAAATCTATATATTGCAATGACATGCATCCGGGCAATTCAATAATGAGGGGGAAGTGAGGGGGATAGACACCACTAACACTGACACTGAGACTGGAGGTGTAAGCTCGTCCTCATTCACTCATCTGATCCCATATCTTGTTTTCCAAAATTATATTTTCAACTGTGTTTGTGATTTTTGTTTTTCCAATGATTGTTTAGTTTTCTCTCTGTTACGTTATGTTTTACGATTTAAATATTCAGTTGTGTGTTGGCTGGATTTTCTTTACATTTGTTTCTTTAACTTTTGTTTCTTTAACTTTTGTAATTTTTCCCATCATTGTGCTATAAAATTTTGAATCGTCCATCTAAAATAGTGATAATTCGAGTTTTAAACAAAACTTGAGATCGAAATGTCACACCCCTTAAAGTTAGTGATGTCAAGCCAGCGTAATGTGATGCATTTTCGAATATTATATACTCATCTCCATATCCACGTGTATACCGTTGCATGACATAAAAGAGAGAGAGAGACACACACACACACATATACACACACGACTCACGAGACAATCAGTCCCTAATTTTCTTCGAAAAAGGATAATGAAATGGACAAAGGCGGGAGAGTTCGAAGCTCCACGTCTACATGTGACATTTCTTATCTACAACTGGAGAAATTATAGATGTTTTTATTCGTATTATAAATTAAAAAAAATTATTACAATTACCCGATCATACATTAGTTTTTATCAACCAAAAAAACAAGAAGATATGCTACTTCTCCTTTTGATTTCATTTCAAACACAATTTTATTTAATAATGTGATTAGGTATAATGGTGAGTGTGTGAACAGAGGAGGAGCAGCCCTAAAGGTCCATAGATGTAAGGCCAAAGTGTTCCCTACTTTATCAATCTATGTCACACAAAGAAAAAAGGGAAAAAAGAAAGAGTCACAGTCGAAGAATCATTGACTAAATAACTAATTCAATAGAACATATTGGTGTTTGTTGGCCTTTTTTTTTAATCTTCTTCTCTCAGCAGCATTAGTTTGCTTTTCTTTTGAAGGTAAACACCAAAATAGAGACATCGTTGATGATATAACAAAATCCCATTGATTTCCCTAATCAAATTCAAATCAAATTAGTTGTATTAATGGAGCATTTCTTCAAATCACCATCTTGCTTTTGCTTGGTGGGTAAGGAACTTAATTTTCTTAGGCCAAGGAGAAGCTGCATCGGCATCTAGAAAAATCGATCCTAAATTCCTAATTATACACCTCCAGCTATAGGCTTGCACAGTAGCCCAACACGTGGCAAAAACCCATTGTTTGTAATGATAGAACCAAATCAAAGATTCTAAGAAGGTAGAAAGATGGATCAAGTCAAGTCTCAAGTACATCATTTTTGAGATGGGACCTTCCATTCAACTCATTATTAAATTTGATTGCATTAGAGTCCAAGTAGTAGGAACAATATTGGAGGACCACATTCTCTCTTCACATCAAATAGTCTCCAATTCAAAGAGATGGTGTGGGTCTTAATGGGACCTTTCCTCAGCCTCAAACAATAATAGTATAGGCTACATATTAAACCATTCATCAACAGTAATGATATGGAAAACTTTCGAAAACTAGACAAGTTTTGGATATGTTACAAACTTTTAGTCCAATTTTTTCTATACATTAACAACTTTAATCACTTGAGTGGGATTCGAGCACTGTTTGAAATGTCTCGAAGGGGATTTGAGCCTTGTTCGAGGGGAGGACTCACTCGAGGGGTTCTCAAGTGGCTATATTTTTTATATCTTGAAAAAGAATCCTATTTTTCCAAATTCACCTATCTTGCAAATGTAGAATTATTACAATTACCCATTCATACAGTAGTTGTTATAAACGAAACAAAAGGATCAGGTAGTTCTCCTTTTGATTTCATATTGCTTTCATTTCGGACAGAAGTTGAATTAATGGACTAAATTTTGCAGGGAGCAGTAAAGTTGATTAAATAATGTAACTAGGCTGAAAGGCTACCCTTTTGGAATTTGGATGGCAATGTGCAGTGTGAAAAGAGAAGGAGAAACCCAAATGGTACCTAAACGTAGGGCTGTTGCGTCGATTCAGCTGCACCAAAATGGATTCAGCTGCATCCTCAACTTGTGATACTCACAAGTGCATGAGCCGTTTGGTAATATAGCATATGTAAGTGCGAGGTCGATCCCACGAGGATTGGTGATTGAATGATCCAATTCATTTCCCCTACACAAAACAGAAATGAAAAAGAAAATAAATAAAACAAGAAAAAAAGGAAATAACTCAAGCAAATAAGTTCCCAAGTTCAATTAGATTAACGGATTGATTCTAGCTAAAGTATGATTAAGCCATGGTGTTTGGTCATAACCTTGTGTTCCTAATTCCCTAATTTGATCATTTGTTGTCTAACCTAAAATTAAGCATTAGGAACCCATTAAGCATAGAAGAACAATTTAAACAACCAAGCATGTATCTAATCCCTGTTGTCGAATGTCCATACATACTCTTCCTATTCATAGTTCAATTCGAATTAAAGCATGGTGTATACTCTTAATTCAAACCAAGATAGCTAACATGCAAGCCTAAATGGTGATCAACCATTCAAACTAGCATATTAACTTATAAGCATAATAAATAAGAACAAAAACCATAATTGAAACTTGGAAACTAATCAAACTTGAAAAACTAAAGAAAAGAATTTACATAATTGACAACTTGAAAGGAAACTAAGAGAATTTGAGGGAGAGAAGGGAAGGGAGCTCTAGAGAAGTGTTTGAGAGCTCCCCCCTTTGGGTGTGATTTATGAAGCTTGAAAACTTCTCTATTTATAGGGCTAAGAGGGAGGAACAACATGATGAATTCCAACACCACCATTCCTCTTTTAATACAACCCATAACTCCTACTTCATCTTGTCTATGTTAGTGTGGTTGGAATCAACTCCATCCCATACTTCTTTTGCTGCACCTAAAGCTTTCTTCACATGGGACTTCAAAGGTGATCAATTTGTGGCTGCCTTTTGCTGCCAACCCATGTGGGTTTTCTTCACCTTTGCTGGAAAAAACGATTCTTTTGAACCAGGCTTGGTGTAGGAGGGCCTGAGGTTTCAATATGTATCCAATGTGGCTCAAATTTGGATATGTCATAATAGACACCCATTGGAACAACTTGTATGAAGAAAGTATTCCTATTTGAGCAGTACAAGTGTACGTTTTGGGCCTTGCAAGTTGACTTCCGAAAATAGACTGGAATGTATGGTGTGCATTTTGATGGGCCCACGGATTGGGCTTGGCTTCATCAATTGATACGTTTTAGCAGTCCATCCTGCAGTTCAAAATCTCTTCTTTCCAACCACATATTAATTGGGCCAATACAAGTTGGGAGGAGGAAGTTAAGGCCGAAACAAATTGCTAACTCAGTCTGCGCGTTTTTGCACCATTTTGCATATTTTCCTATCCAAAGCCACCATTGCTACCTAAGGCCCAATGAACTGAATGATAAACAGAAAAGGGATTAAAAGCACAAGTTTAACTCAATAACATAATCAAATCATAAGTTAGAATGGTACAAAATGATATATAAATATGCACCGATCAAGGCCCAATGTGTTCCCTACTCTTCAATTTATGTCGCAAAGAAACGAAAAAGAATCACAGTCTGAAAAATTATTGACAACGAATTGAATAAAATTTCTTGGTCGTAATCTTTGCCCAAAAAAGACAATCTTTTAATATAATATTTTGAAACTATCTATCCAATAAAACCAAAAGTTTGGGCTACAAATGGTGTTTGTTGGCCATCTTTTTTTAGCAAAGTTTGCTTTTCTTTTTCAAGGAATTTAAATGCAATGTATCTGAAGATTCCGAATTTTTTTAATTTTTGAAATATATTGGGTTTCAATCTTAGTCTACACATAATGACTAATTTCATGTTGAATTGAATACAACTTAATGAGCAAATAAACATAAAAGACTTATTCAATAATGGATAACAACCTCTATGTAATAGCATATAATAGTTTTTCGAGTTTTGTCATATGATTGTTTAATTGAGCCAATTTTAACCTTTCAAATCGATGGATATGTTTAAAATTTTCGACTATTTTCTAAAAAAATTCCAAAAATTTTCAAAAATTCCGAATCAAAGTAGATGATCAAATTATGATTTTTATAAATGAAATTGAAAACGAATTTTCATTCCAAAATTTAATTTATTTACCAATGATGGGTTTGAACAACAGGTGACAAACAATTACAAAAATTAGAAAAATGAGATACATTTTGAATTCTAAAATCATGAAAATGACTTGAGGTGGCCTCTCCTTGAACGGATCTCGCCTATTGTGCGATTTCCTGGTTTGATACGTTTGAACCGTTGGATCGTAGTCAATTTAAAATATGTGGATTTAGGTAATTCCAGGATTGTATAGGATTCGACAAATCGTGAATCGGAGTCTCGGATACTCCGAAAATGCCAACCTTAGGGCTAAGGTTACAAGAACCATCCGATCGTGCGATCGTGATTAATCTGACCGTCCGATCGAGACTAAACTCTCGGGACATGTGTCCTAGGCATATTGGAACCTCTAGGAACTTCCGAATTGAAATTTGAGGTCGTGGACCCCACGGGGTCCCGAGTTGACTTTTTGGTACTTTATCACTTTTTGAGCCCCAAGGCACCTCCAGACCGTTCTAAACCTTGAAAAAAGCTATTGTGGGCATCGAAATGACTTTAAGTTAGTGCACATACTTCTAGGAACTCAGGGCCAGGGTTGCGGATAAAATAATGATGATGAGCTCTACTATTGTGTATGAGTTTTTAGGAAGCTCATGTACGTGCGAGTGTTCATTGGGTCAATTATGGCATTAATTTCATGAATATATACAATCTCGGGATAAGCATGCATAATTGGAAGCATATTATACTATGCGAGGGTATATCTAAGGATTATTTCAGTGTTTGAGAATTATGCATAATTGGAGCTGAGGAAATCTCTAAGAATATGAGTGTTTATTTATCGGTTCATTTATCACCTACTTATTTATTCATATGGTTAATTGTGTTGTTAAGATTATAAATATAATATTGGAAGGGGTTGTTAATCAAAGTCCGAAGGGACTAACAGACTAGTTAAATACTTAAATGTATATCTATATTGAGTCCATACACTCGGTAGCAGAAAATAGATTCGTGGAATTGAAGGCAAAGTTTGTGATAAGTTTCTGAATATGACTTTCAAACCCACCAGAGGAGTTCCCCCCCCCC
>NW_018921414.1:112075-127199 GCF_002207925.1 Prunus avium
CATCATGATGAATTCCAACACCACCATTCCTATTTTAATACAATCCATAACTCCCACTTCATTTTGTCTATGTTAGTGTGGTTGGAATCAATTCCATTCCATACTTCTTTTGCTGTAGCTCAAGCTTTCTTCACATGAGTTTTCAAAGGTGTTCAATTGTGGCTGCCTTTTGCTGCCAACCCATGTGGGTTTTCTTTTGGTTGATGGAAAAAACGATTCTTCTGAACCAGGCTTGGTGTAGGAAGGCCTGAGGTTTCAATATGTATCCAATGGGGCTCAAATTTGGATATGTCATAATAGACACCCATTGGAACAACTTTTATGAAGAATGTATTCTCATCTGAGCAGTACAAGTGTATGTGTTGGGCCTTGCAAGTTGACTGCTGAAAATAGACTGGAATTGACAATGCATTGCAGTCAGCTTGTGTACTTGTTTTGGGCTTGATCTTCCCTCCTAAAAAATCTGGAAAAATCTGGATCTTCAAACCCTTTGAATTATCTTTCCAAGCATATGCAGCCCAACTCAAGAAAAAATCGGAAAGACCTTCAAATGTCATTTTTGGCCCAGTAACGCAGATGCTTCCGAATTTGACCTTAAGCTGCCAAAACTTGCATAACTTCCTCTAGGAAACTCGGAATCATGAACCGTAAAATGCTCCAGAAATTAGACTTCTGTATCTTTCCAATGATATAGGGCTCATCATCTGGTTCATCCTAAGAAAGTACAGTCCAATTCGTGAAGTTGACTGATCTGCAGACACCGTTTTGAGCTAACTTGTCTCCAAAATGCATTTTATGAGTCTCAAGCTTATTACATTGAAACAAACACAAAATTTATTAAAAGCACAAGTTTAACTCAAAAACATAATCAAATCATAAGTTAGAAGGGTACAAAATGATATATAACTATGCACTGATCAACTGTATATATATCCTATTCCCATTCATTTATTGCATCACCCAAGCTAATAGTTACTAATGATTGATTCCAATGTGAAAGGGGCACTTGAGCTTAACAAAGCTATAAATAAAATAAAAAGAGTTAAAACCCCTAAGAGTTACAAAAACATGGGAAGTAATTTCCCCTTATATCCGTTCCGTGAACCAAACAGGACCTAAAAAGATCATATCAGAATCTAAAAAGCAAATGTTCAGCACGTCTTTTGTATTTAGAAGCACATTCGATTCGAATTCCTTGAAACGTAAGATTATTATTAGCCATGGGACTCGTTCATAGTTGTGGGATCTTTGGACTCTCCTTTTGGTCTCATTGGTTTATACAATTTTCAGTGTTTTAAAACAAAAGGAGAGATTGCCAATGGGGTCTAGCTCTTAGTGGAAAAGGTTCTTTGCTTGTAAACTAGTAGTCTCAAGTTCAAACCCTAATAGTTGTGTGTGAGAGAAATTGCCCCGTATGTAGTTTAGAATATCGCTTTTATTTTAGTTTTTATTATATAAAAAAAAGAAGATGAAGAAGAAGAGAGATTATCATTGAGATGCTATTGTTACTGGCCATTTTTGTTTTTTTGTTTTTATACTTGGCTGTGAAAAAAAAAAAATCAACCTTATCACATATTAATGTAGTCTTTAAATTTTTAGTCCACACATCAATTTTGTCCCTATCCTCGCATATTGCCAAACAAGCACTATGTATTTGCAATAACAATTTCCAAAAATTGACAATCTGGATGCAACTGCCGACCACTTGCCTGTCTTCTTCCTTCTTCCTTCAAACATAGTGAGCCAAGCTCCAAACCACCCTGACATCACATTGAGCAAATTTTCACAACAATTAATTGTGCATTTGTAGGACCAAGTTCTATTAATCAAACTCTCTTGATGTGATTCCACATTACTGAAGAATATAAGTCACACATCGGAAACTAAATGAAATACAATAAATAATGAATGGCACCACTCCTAATAATACCAAGGCCTTTGGTGATAAAACCCAACACCTAGTGGGCTTTGTAGGTGGTTAAATTGGTGACAATATCTGTATTGCTAGTAGTGGGCTGCTGGCCCGTCTCTCTGAAATTTAGCATGGTATCAGAGCCGGTTGATTCACTAGGCCTGAATTAATGGGCATTACCTTACCCTTTCCCAACATGTGGTGTTCACATATTGACTAATATTGGTTTTGTTAGTAGTGGGCGGTTGGCCCGTCTCTTTGAAAGTTAACACACATATCATCTCACTTGCTAATGTTTTCGCAAAAGATTTTATTGTCCATGAAATTTTTAGAAAATTGATCTAATAGTTTTATCGGTGGTTCGTTATTTTCGTTTTTCTTAAATCTCCTTGTTAGATACCGTTTAACAATGTCTCTAACTTAAGGTGAAGGTTGAAGCTCATCAAGAGGAACCGAACAAAATGAAGCTTGAAAGCTCATGAAGTCTGATGCTCAAAATTGGATTCAACTTAGATAGAAGAAATATGGAGTCTTCAGCATGACTAGGGGGTTGTGGACCTTTGGCAAAAGAGATCTTTGGTCACAAAGTGATCCTGCATAAGAAGGATGGAAGAAACAATCCTCAAGTTTCGGGTACCGATGTGATACTTGCCGAAGGCTCTCCAATGCTTAAGTTAGCGAGTGTGGGGTACACAGTAATTTTGACAAAGTAATAGTAAAGGTGAAAAGTATTTACTTTTTTATCTGGGCACTATTCCTCTCTTATAAAGAAATGAAAGTAGGGGTTTGCACAAAGTTTCGATGTGAGACTTTGTGCAAATCACCGTGGTGGCAACACGTGTCCAAGGCTTAGGTTTTGTAGTTGAGGGCTTCAACAATGTCCTTCGGCAGGCAATTGCCACATCGGAGGAATGTGTCTTCGGTAGCTAAAATCATGATGGTGTCATCATTGTTTAGGGATTCCCAGAAGTGTGTTACCTTCGGCAGGCTATGGGTATGTCTGCGTGGTGGTCTCCCAATGCCGAATGTGCTCAGTTGATTATGGTACAAACAAAGTCTTAGCAAATAAGGTATAAATGGTATAGCAAGGGGCTTGTAGTTTAAGTAGTTAAGAGCAATTCCCGTGCATTTGAAGTCTTGTATTCAAATCCCTCTCCCTCAAGATCTCTTGTATTTTAAAAATAAAAAAAAAAGGCATAAATGGTATAAATGATAAGCAAACAATGTGTATTTGATGAACCAAAAAAATTAATTAGAGTTACTTTATTGGTACCAAAAAAAATTTATGTAGTACTTGCCCCCAAAATTATGCAGTAATAGTTCTTGTTGGCTTTTCAGCAAATAAATCTACAAAATAATTAATGACAATAGAATGCATCCACGTTTGGTTTTTCAGAAATGGTTTTAGAATGATCTTGAGGCACAATTTTGACCATTGGATCTCTCAAATGATCATGATTGATAATTTGTTGTCGGGTGCCGAGAAAAAGTAACTGACAGAGGATCCAGCTCCTTGAGAACAAACACAACAACAAATATTTAAAAAAAACAATACTAACAACAAAATCTGTTCATGAACACGTTAGAACAAGATGGTTCTCCAGTTTCTGCGCTCCTCAATTTTAGACCCACACCGGCCCTGGGGTTCTCATATATATCCTACTCCCATTCATTCATTGCATCACACAACCAAATAGTTACTAATAAAAACAAGACTTCAATAATTTAGCCTTTTGGTCTACCTTCAATGGACTCCCAACTTTCTTATGTCTTGTTCTTTGCTTTCTTCCTCTTGTTCCTCTCTTCTTCTCCTGCACCCGCAGACGCAAGAGCCTCTCCATTACTTAGAAGTATTTGTAAGCAAACCCGAGACTCATTCCATCAAAACTACACCGAATGCGTAAAAACTCTTTCGTCAGATGCTCGAATTCGATCCTCTGCATCCAACGATCTCAAAGATGTTGCTATAAATGTTCTTGAGATAGCTGCAGAAACTGCTACAGATACACAAGAGTTGTTTAACAGTTATATGCAGATGGAGACCGGCACCAAAGCTATTCAACAGTGTGCACAATCGTACGGATCAGTGGCATTGGCTTTCCAAGGCACACTAGAGGGGGTGAAGGAGGAAGATGATATGGTCAACTATACGGCGGCAAGCATCGTTGATTCGATTGTGTTTTGCGAAAAAGCTTTGAGTTCTGATGGGGTTGAGCTTCCTCAAACAATATCTAACAGAGTCCATTTGGTGAGGTTGTATAAGGACATTGGATGCACTGTCACTTCTCAGTTGGTAAGCATCTGGCTTAGGGCTCGTAAGCATTGAACCCTACATTCTAAGCCTATAACTTGGGATCTCCCTTCATCCTTGGCCACCCTTGTAAACCAAACAAAAAAAGAGAAGAATGTAGTGCCGAATGTATTTGTTATTGATAAAATCACAAAGTGAATAAAGTTAAATAATGTGTGAAAATAAGAATATTAATCTCGATCAAGCAAGTTTACGGAGAAGATTCGAACTCAGATACAGAGTGGGGAGTACATTCGCTTTAGCCAACTTGGCTAAACCCATGTTTGCTACGTGTTCCCCTTTTAATTGATTGTAAAACAAGTAAATCTTCAGCAATCTCTTCAAAGGCAAAATATTTCTCTCGAAATAAATAAAAATGAAAAGTATATAGACCTTCTTATAGGAAAAAAAGAAACCTCATCTAAAAATGAAAAGTATTTTTCTTTACATGTCTCGACGCCCATACCCACCCAAACAATCCAAGCCTAATGGGTTAATCGAACTAACCTATTGGATCTCCCTAATTAGGCCAATATCAGGAGTGTAAGCTTATAGCTATCCATAATCTCTCATTTTAGTCCAACAACAAGACAAGAGATTGAATAACTGCAGACTATTTGGTGGTTCAGTACAGTCTATTTCAATTAAATTAAATGAATTTCTTGGGGCTGCTGTTTGATTAACTTATAGATGTTAGGGTTGAGCTTATTAAATCTGACAACAATTCATTGTCTCACATCATTACATGTTTGAATTAGAGGAATCGAACTCATAAGAACTAAATTCAACTCAACTCCAATCTAGTCTGAGTCGAGCCACCAATATGTCCATAATTTGCAGTTCTCAATTTAAAAAGAAAAAAATTGTTCGCAAAAGTTAAATGAAAAAAAAAATCATCTTTATTATTCTTTGTTTATACCACAATTGGCAGACCACTAAGGAAACGACACTTGGACTAAAGAGGGAATCGGTAATGCAGAATTCAGCACCCCCTGACTGCCGAACGCAAGAGCATACCACAAATACCCTCTGGACATGTGGAACACCTACAGTGAATGTCTACAGTCCCACATCGAAAATCTACACAACTTGCACATCTCCCAAGACTTATAAAAGGGGCACACTAGTACCTTCGGCCGGTACCACACTGGTACCCTAGTTCTTACCAAGCGTGCTTATTTTTGCAAATCGATCGCTCTACCGAGGTCCAGAGCATTCCAAAAACCCAAACATCACTAAGTTGGGCCCAAAAGTGCTGAACCACTTTTTTGGATCAACATTCTTCAATCTTCAATCTTCAATCTTCAATCGTACGTAAATGAACTTTCTTTTAGTCGAAAAGTGAACTTCACTATAGAGAGAAAAATACAGTGCGTGATATTGATAGGAGGCCCATCCTAAGACCGAAGATTACAACAACCTAAACAAAAATAGGACCACTAGCCCAACGCAGAGAGGTAGGCCCAAAACAGCCTAAAGAAACCTATTTTTCACAAAGTTCAATCACTACCTATGTCTCCATCGTCTCGTCACATTACGTAACGTATCACACAACAAGAAAAAGACCGATATAAAAAAACTCACATCGCATGATGCGTGGCTCAAGTGCCAAACATCTTCTTGAGGAGCTATCAAGCATCCCTACCCCCCCCGGCAAATTTTCCCACAAAGCATAATGGTAGGTGAACTGCCAAAAATACCTCCAATCATGATTCACCCCAAACCGTGAAACACAACGCCGATTTTCGGGTCCTTCTTTGTTAGGTCATTTTCAATTATAAAAAGAGTCCAAGAACCAAGAATTGTAGCACGTGTCTAAAATTTGTGGTTACCAAACGTTGGGTGGTTCTCCTTTCCTTTGTGTTCACCAAAACAAGACACGTCTTAGCCTTCGGATGTCTCTCCTCCTCTCCCTATGTGCATGCATTGTGTCATCAGCCATTGCTCCATCAGGTTGCTTCACACGTGGTACGTGGGACCCACCCATATCATAGTTTTTTGAGTCTCCCCACATGGACATTGCCTTCCTAATCGTATAAAAGGGATTCGTTTTATTTATTTTTTATTTTTTTCGGGTGGTCTTGGGGAAAAAGACATTCTAGAGGAAAGAAAGCGACAGTGACTTGGATTATACGGAAACTTCAATTTCAAAATAACCATGTTTTGGTTTTGCTACTTAATATAGGTACGTTTTTATTTTATAACATATAAAAATAAAAAGGAGGACATTGTTCTTGGTACGTTTCTGATGAAAATAATAAAAATTTCTTTGGATTTAATTTGTTTATTTTTCACCTACTTGTACCAAGATAAAGAACTTGAACATCCCCTCAAATTGTTTTTTTTTTTCTTCTTTTATTTACCTTCAACTTGTTTTTTAATGGGTGGCCTACTATGACACTTACCCATAGCCTTCTAAATGCATCGAGGACCTCGACGAAGAATCCAATGTGAAATGCGCACCTGAGCTTAAAAAAAACCAAAAAAGTTCAAAACCCTAAAATGATCAGATCAAGCAATCTGAAAAGAACATATCCTGCACGTTTTTTGTATTTAGAAGCGCGTTCTAATGGAAAAACTATTCAGATAAAGAGACACTTTTCCATGAAAACGTAAGATCATTATCAGACATGGGCAAGAACCATAACTTTTTCCACGGGTGGGATAGCTCAATTCTTTTTGTTTTATAAAGAAAACTTATAGTTTCTATAGTTTTCTATAAATAAAAGTATATATTAAATCTATAAACTAAAAACTAAATACGTTTAACGTAAAACAAATACATATTAAATGCAATAAAAAAAAAATACATATTATAAAAATGGATATATGTTTAACAACATAATTGAAAGTATACCTATTCAAGTTGTGCCCTACAATTCTCGAGAGAATACAAACAAACTTGAGAAAAATAATATTTCCCTAACATTGTAATTTATGGTGGTCATATACATTTTCTTTTTTCTTCAAAAACCTTTCATTAAAACAAGATTTCATATTTCCTTCATGTATCGTAGTTACAAGTGGACCATATATATGAGTTTTTTTTTTTTCAAAAACTAACCTGGGCTATAGCCCATCATAGCCTTGCGGGCTGTGCCGCCAGTGGACATGGGTCTTATTCATAGTTGTGGGGTTCTTTCGACTCTCTTTTTGGTCTCACTGATTTATACAATTTTCATTCTTTTTAAACAAGAAAAGAGATGCCAACAAGGTTTAACCCAGTGAAAAAGGGTCTTGATTTGTAGACTGGTGGAGGTTCGAACCTCCATGGTATTTGGTAGTGTGAGTGAGAACCCCCTCTCCCCTTATAGTTTAGATTATCGATTGTACTAAAAAAAAAAAAAAAAGATTATCATTCATACCAATGGATGTTATTGTTATTACCCTTTTTTGTTTTTTGTTTTTTAATTTTGCTTGAAAAAGAAAAAGAAGAAACTTCCACCACAAAAAACTATTAAGGTTTTTATTACAAATGGTCCTGAGCTTTTCAAAAATTCTCATTTGAGTTCTTAAATTTTCAATGTAGTCCTCACTATTTTGGTCCACACATCAATTTGTTCACTCACATCGCATTGCGTCAAATCTCCATTTAAATCGGTCACTATGACCAACATTAAAGGTGTCGTTTCGTCCACATACAAACATTTTCACACATAAGACAAAGCAATAGTTCATGTCTTTTGCTCAACAATATTATCAGCTCTCCTTGATGCAAGCTAAATGTGAAATCCTAAATAGAGAGTAGATTACCTTACTAAGTAAAAACATGAATTGTAAGACTAAAATGAGCTATATATTAATGAAAATATCCCTTAAAGTTAGTCACATAATGATACGCGATCTTCTACTATAAAGAACAATTTCTAATCATTCAGAAAACTAATAAGAAAAACGATCAGATTTATAGAGATTTTTCATCATTATCATAATTATATAGACTAAGGGCAAGCACTCTTTCCATAAAATAATGAAGAAAATACAGTTGTTGAAGCTTGCTCTACATTTTAATTGAAATTTAGGCTTTGAATCGTCAATTCATAGGAAGCTTATGGCATGGATGACCTATTGTGATCGTATTTCTAAAAAAATTCTACGAAAAATTAAACCATATCCAATGGTCAAATGAAGGACTGATTCAAGTGTTCCAATATTCTAATTCCTTATTCCCTTTGAATTGTTGAAATAAATTGTTAACGACAAAAATAGTGCTCTACTTACTTGTTATCCGCTAAGCCCATTAGTTTAAGGAATCAACTAAAAAAATGTTCCTCTCTCTCTTTCCAAAAAAAAAAAATTGATGATAATAAAAATGTTAAATTCGGTTATTCCACTTTTCATGTTCATGTCTTGCCCTACTAGAAAATATTACAAATTTTTATCTCTTACATAATCTTGTTAGGCTCGCAAGATGCTTGTAACTCAAGTGGTTAAGAGTATTTACTAATGCATCTGAAGTTCTAGTTTCGATTTCCTCCTCCCTCAATATCCCTTGTATCGAAAAGAAAAAAAAATCTTGTTAGGCTTGAGTCGGACTCTTAATGACCTGAGCCTAACCCGAAATTGGTCGTAAGGTTTGATAACAGAAAAAAAAAATTAAAAAAAAACCCACCATAAATCTTGGTGGGTTTCAGTCTCATTCATATCCCTTCACATTTTGGATAGGATCCATCATGAACAAATTATATGCTATTCTAGTTTAATCTGATCGTCATCCACAGTTTTAGGTGTGAAGATCAACACAAACAGGGTATAATGGTAAATTCCCAAAGGAGCATAAGCTGAATTCCCATAACGCATAGGATAACCATGAAGAATCAAGATCAACATCAGCACAAAAAATTATTTTATTTACAAACAAAATGGGAAAAAAGCATTCTTTAATTGATCTCCGGATGTAAAGCAAAATGCAGACAGGTTAAAAAAATATTTCTACATCGTTCCATAGATAGTCACTGAGAAAAGAATGTAGACATCAAATCTTCTGAGAACAAACTACACCTAAATCCTAAGTGCTGCCTTGTTTCTATCTCTTTGCTTTATCATTATATATTCTCTTTGCTGTTTGTGTTTCGCTTTACAATACTAGGATGACATAAACAACTACAACAAAACTACGTGCAAAATACAGAGGTATATTTATATAATATAGTAAAAATAATAAAAACCTAGTGACAAGAAAATGCTCTAATTAATAAAATAAAGGAACAAAAATTGTTCATGAAAGTATTAACCGGAAGAGGATGGGTTGTTGCCGGACTGTGACCAAGATGGTGCTGGGAAATCAGAAGAACCACCAGGATTAGTCTGATTTCGCGGCGGACGGAAGAAACTAAGTTGCTGATTCTGATCAGAGAAGAACAGAGGAAATGAAGCAGAGGCAGAAGCAGAGGATGGTAATGTAGAAGGGGAACTGGAGGATGATGGTGGATTTAACAAGGAAGATTGAAGTGAAGCCAGTTGGGAATTGTAGTACATTTGCTGTAGCAGATTTGTAGGATGTTGTTGTTGTTGTTGCTGCTGTGCATGGAAGTCGGTGGAGCTCTGAAGCAACTGAGAGTAGTCAAAGTAGTCTCTGAGAAAGTCAGAGGAGCCATGAAAGGGTTGGGGCTGGTAAAGTTGTTGTGGTGGTTGTGGTGGTGGCTGCAATGGCTGAGTAGATAAGATTGGAGCTAAATTGGTTGGCGCAGAATCTGAATTGAAGTTTTGGAGATTTGGTGGCTGTGGTTGGGGATGTACGAGCCTGACATTTTCCGGGAAGTTGAGTTTGGCTCTGTTTCCTCTGAATCTTAAAGCAGCTTCATCGTAGGCTCGAGCGGCGGCCTCTGCCGTGTCGAATGTGCCGAGCCAGACTCTTGCAGCTTTGTGTGGATCACGTATCTCAGCTGCCCACTTTCCCCATGGCCTCTGTCTCACTCCCCTGTATCTCCTTCTCCTCTCTACGGGTTCTTCAAATGAAACAGTTTCTGAACTTGATGGTGTGGATGGTACGGCAGAGGCGGCGGTGGCGGCGGAGGCGGTGGAGGTGGTCGTGGTGGTGAC
Organism: Prunus avium; assembly: GCF_002207925.1. The sequence continues at coordinate 122,320 of NW_018921414.1, forward strand.
AGAATTCGTAGCTTCTTCTGTCACTGTATGTAAAAAAATGTTGATAATTAATATTGGAATAAGAAGATTTATATATATATATATACAATATATATAATTTATACCATATTGAGATGGTAAGCTTACATGGTGGAAGACACTGTTTCATTGCTTTTTTTTTACAACAAACTGTTTGCAGCATGCAATATCAGAAACATATATTAGCATGTTATCATATCAGAAGAACTTTGAAAAAAAAAAAATTCTTAACTGTTATTTTATGTAGATGAACTCTCTTCAAAACTCAACAAAAAAGAAAAAGAAGAAGAGAAAATAGGAGGAAGAAATTGTCTAGGATTAAAGATTGTTTAAATAAATAAGTTCAGAACAAGCTAGAGTTTATGATGAACATGAAGAACAAAATATTTTGCTTCAAACTTTTTGCAAAATCATTGATGTTTTTAGAAGATAAAATCAAAGAAAAAACAAGTTCAAATTAGGAAAACAAATAGAAGAAGTGAATGAAAGTTGATGATTTGGATGATTGAAAACAGACCTGTTGCACCAGATGAAGACTCAGCTTGTGTTGTTGCTCTGAAATCACCATAGCTTCCTCTGTAAACTCTGTTAGCAGATTCCATGAATTGGGCCTGAGCAGAAGCAGCAGCAGCTAAATCTTCTTCACGCCCTCGTTTTTGGCCAACCCAATTATGAGAACCAGAGGCAGAGGGACCAGAAGTAGATGAAAAAGCTGACAAAGGAGAAGCAGAAGGAGAAGCAAAAGAAGAAGAAGAATAAAGTTGACCAAAACTAGACGTAACTCCACCGCTTCCAAAATGTCCCCAGCTGTCACTGCCTCTCTGTCCTGAAACGACATGCGTTAAAGCAGAAACCATCGCCGACATCTCCGTTGGCCGACTGTACCCCAAAAACATTGTCGGCGAAACGTTCTGATCAGGTAATTGGTTCATCAATTCATGATCAATATTTGCAGCAGCAGCTTGTAGCTGTTCTTCGTACGTGTAGGCTTTTTCGCCATGGTCGTCGTCGTTTGAAGATTCAAACCTGTCGTATTGACCGCCTGAGCTCCTCTGGTTCGCCACCTTCAGCAAGCACATGTAAAACCCAGCTGCTCTCAGCTAATTCAATCCGAAACTATGGTGATGATTGATGATGATATTCGAGGAAATTCAGGATGACCCAGATCGAGTTTTGACAAATTATGAAGACCCTTTTGAGAGCAACGGCTATATATATATGGTGATGCACAATTCAAACTTGACGAGCCGCCATTAAAATAGTGCAGCTGGCTGTTCCTATTCTTCAGAGACCTCGGTTCATCAAATACCATGCACCTTTCTGATAATTATGTTGCTGTAAATAATAATTATTATATTTTATTTAGAGAGTTTTTATTTTATTTATTTTTTGTGCAATTAAAACTTGTGTTTTTGCAATTTCTTATTTTAGATGTGATATTTGCCCAAACCCCCCAAAATATAGATCACATAAACCGACTATAAGGTGGTGGAGATTATGTTCACACAGAAGGCTTTAATTTGCACCTAGATGGGCTTTAAAGTAAGACGTCTGTCGGTGTGCTTCTTTTGGAGAGAGAGAGAGAGAGAGAGAGAGAGAGAGTTCATGTTTGAATTGAGTTCTCCATTGCAAGACTCCATATGCCGACATGTAATGCTTGGAATAGCTTATAGTACTAAGTACTGTTGGGCTTCAGTGATTAGCCCGTAATTGGCACTTTGGCAACATGGGCTTAATTGCACAAGTATATTCTTTTACTAATACTTTTTTATTTTATTTTTTTATATATTATGGGAATGGAAAAGTATTATTCTTAATTATTCCTTAGTCATCTAGGTTTAGTTCCATAGGTTTTTCCTAGCCTTGGATTAGAGAAATTACAGTATAATATTGGAGTAGGGAGTATGTTGACGTGTTATAATTCATCCACGTATTATAATATGAACGGATAACAGAATTAAGATTTCTCATTTATATAATAATATGTGGACGAGTTATATCATTTAACCAGTACTATAGTATAATTACTAAAATATTGAGATGAAGAAGTAAAACCCAACTAGAAAAAGGTAACTTGGGCAACTAGTTCATGCATCATGATGTTTGGTGCGACTTTGCTTACATTAATTTATATGGTAATTGTGAGCAAGAGCAATGCCATTTCCTATTAATTTAAATGGTGGGAATTCTAGAAAATTCTCCTGCCTAATAAATTAAGTCCTGTTTAATTTGTTTGTTACACTTCACGTTCTAATTGGCATCTTTTTGGATTTTAATATTCAAATCATATATGGGAGCACAACAGCAAAACAATAATGAATATTTCTGTACATTTAAATTATTGTTCTTGATCTAGTCTCAAAGATTGCTTTTGGAAGGTTTCCAACCTTAGTCCAAAATGGATCAATGGATGAAAAGTCAAAGAAATTACGATGCTTTTTATTTTTTTTATTTTTTTTATTTTTTATTTTTTGTTAATGCTTGACTCTACCATTTCATGGTTCAAAGTTTGTGTAGTTCAGTCAATATGCACCAATACAATTATCATTTGTATTTAATTTTTTTTTTAAAAAACAAAATCTTCATGGTTGTTGTGCAATAGTGCAAGCAATTGCATAAATATTCTTTTTTATGAATACACCCAAAAAAATGTCAACCCCCTATTTATGATGTTATGAACTATGGGGTTTTTTTTCGTTTTATCAATGAGGTTGGGGGTTTCGAACTTGGAATTTTAATTTAAATCCCATTTATTTATCGCGCACTTTTGTTTGATAAAATAAATTACATAATATAAGTGAAAGGATAAATTGAATTTCAAATCATATTTTCTTCAATTGAATTGAAGAAATTGTAGACATTTTCTTTTTCTCTTTTGGGTAGAGCAGGTGACGAAAATGTAGTTCATGATGTAGACTGTTATTATAGTGATTTTGCCGGTAATGTAAAAGTGCATGTAAATAGGACATGGCATTTAAATTCAAGTTGAAACATTCAAAATGAACTATTTGGGTTTTGTTTGTTTGTTTGTTTTTTATTGCTTATTTATGGGGTTTTTTTTTTTTTTTTTTTTTTCCAATAGTACAGTCAAAGCACGTCTCCCCTCCCACATTCACCCTAGTGGTGGTCAACGAAACTCCATAACCAGTTCACAATCAAACTCATACATCCCCAAAAAGTGTAATTATAGTAATGTATAGTCACATATTATAATATAAGCAGATGGAGAAATATTAACTTTATCGTTTATTCATATTCTAACACGTATCTGGTCGTATATTTTCTCTATATAAAAAACGAACAATCAAAATATAAAATCCTGAAGTTGAACTCCTATCATACATGGATACATTGATCAAACTTGGTCAAAAGGTTGACTAAGTCAGGGCCATGGTTGGGCGAATATTGCCATAGATGGAAAATTAACAAAAAGTCGACCATATAATATTAATGTTCATTCAAGAGTTGTAGGTTTCTGTTAATTCTAAACCTACCTGGTTTGGCAGAGCTAACCCATTGTTCGGACTTTAACGGACCCTAAGCTTGTACGTGTTCAATCTTCTTTATTATGATTCGGTGGGGCTTGTCGTTTTGAGGCTTGATGCAGAAGGGACCACATAGCTATAGGGATAACGACAATTAGTGATTTGTCGCAGATAATAATGCCCATGTTGACTTTGGTCAACCATTCATATCACACGTGGACTAATGGGTGCACCCGTTATCTCCAAAGTTTTCTACAGAGATTGGTAACCTGATGCTGACAATTCATAAGTATATATGCCACGGTGAAGAAAATGGCGTCCTTTGTTTCTCAATGTAAAAACTAGTTGCAAACCGGCAAGTCAGCTCGACAGGTATGGAATTCCGATGACTTGGTCACGTCACAACGGCACGCACATCAAGAACTCAACCTTAATCAAGAATTCCCTAATTCTAAGAAGCACAACAGATTTCACAGATAAGATCACATGGGAAAATTTTCACAACTTGCAAGTGATTTTTCACAACTTGCAAGTGATATTTCACAACGACAAGCCTTGACCAAAAGCTACGTGCCAAAATAAAGGGATAAGCATCGCATTGTAGTGATGGAGCATTGAACCAATGACCACTAAAACAAGATTACTATACCTCACCACTATGTCTTCGTGAAAAATATTTGTGCTCATTAATTTTATTATTTATGGCATCAATTCATGATATAACTTTTTTAGTATTTTTATATTAGATAATGTGAGGGCTCTAGTTTAAATTTCGCATGGGGTTCTCAAAATCTCAAGGGCTGTCTTGCCTCTACTTAGATCCCAAGCTTAAGCCTACTAGCTCAAAATTCGTCCACGAGTGCATATTGCAAATAACACCTCGTTTAGAAAAATGAACAGACAAGTACTATACTCGTCATTTAAAAAATGCATTATTTGAAATTTTGATAATCACATCTTCTTAATTTTAATTTTAATTTGATAATTCTCCAACAAGAGCCCTTTATATATAAGCTTATTTGAAAGACATCTATGTAGAACCCAACACGTATTGTATTTCAATGATCTAAACTGTCCAGTTTTTAGATATTACTTCAAAGATCATCTCTGCAAAAAATACTTAAATCCGAACCCATTTGACCACTCAATTAGGTGGTTGTTAGTATAGTTTTTTCTTAAAGCACTGTGTTCGTCTATTTTGTTGGTCCAAATTAGATACCTTAATGATTTTCAATTTGCATGATTTTTAATAGAGAAAGATCTATGAATGAAGATTTGAAAAATATACAGTTTAGATCGATGAAAAAAAATCGTAAAGAATCATAAAGGGTGTCCCTCAATAGAAAGGGACTATATATATACATTTATATATATATA